>JAVTVY010035100.1:0-141624 GCA_036873755.1 Hanleya hanleyi | reverse complement strand
AGTTGTATTTAAATAAACGGGAACTATTTTTATATGTCCGCCGTAATATTGAGATTATGGCATTTGTCTATTAGTTGATAACAATAGCATGATAAATTTTTGTGTCGATGTAGTTACTCTAGTTTCTGGATATGGATTTTGTAGACATTAGGAATATGTTGCCCATGCAAGAAGCATATAATTTTGGGGTTGCTACCAAATCTTTCTACCAAACCTGGTTTCTTGCATTAACTCAGTTTTCAATGTCCGCAGTTCAATTTCTCTATGCTGCCTATTATAACCCGGTCACACCTTTGGAAACTGATTTCACAAGTCCTGATTAATATGTAACACCATACTGGAACTATGAAAAAACATTAACATGCAATGCTCAAACCCAGGCAAACCAATTCATGACAGTGCATTTGGCGGCATATATCTGGCGCACAAGTGTGAGCTGGGCATCAGCATGTCAGTGCGAGTAGCATTATTAATTCTCGGCCGGTCTTTGCAAGCATCCTGTGTGAAGACATATTGACAGAGTTTCTCCTCCCCCCCCCCCGTAAATTATGGATGACGAGCAGAAATTCTCTCCCTCTACTCTATACCGCCATTCCCAACAATGGTCTCACAACTATCGACCATTTTCGACAGGGCACCTAACATACTCTGGTTGCTTGTACCTCGCAAAGATCACATGTACATCATACTAAAGCTTGTCAGACACCGTTGGATTACTTTGAACCCTGCACTTTATACATGTAATATTGCCTATGATTCACTCATGCATGTAATGTATTTTCTTCAAACAGGACCCTGTCAAACAAGTACTTGGCAAAGGAAATTCTGTTGTTGGACTAGGGTCAAAAGAAAAAACAGCAGAAATTGAAGATACATATTGCTATGTTCCAGTAATTGATACATTATCCAAACTCTTCCTGGACAAACGTGTGAGAGATGAGTTAGACAAACCAAGAAGCAATTCATCGGTGTTTCTGATTCCTGTGATGGTACATACTTCAAGAAAGATCCCTGGTTTAGATCACATCCCTAAACACTTCAACTCATTCTGTATTATGATGACATTGAACTATGCAACCCACTTGGTAGCAAATCAAAGACACACAAATTGGCATTTTTCTGTTACATGTTTGCCAACATCCCTCCAAGTTCGCCGGAATAAATTTATTGTTTGCTTGTCACTCTTCCTACATATCATCAAATAGATATGGAGTTGAAGCTCTTTCTACAGGAGATGATGCAGCTAGAAAATGGAGTGAATATTACGTTACCCAGCACTGTTCGGAGAGTGCATGGTGCAGTTACGTGCTTTGTAGCAGACACACTGGCTGCCCATCTTGTTTGTGGATTCAAAGAAGCTGTTGGGTTTGCTTTAGAAAGTGTTGTCTTTGCATGCTTTGTGCCGATGATATGGGTTCTGAGTTTGATCAGTCAAACTTTGTCATGAGAACAGAAAAATGCTATGAAAGCCTGTGCATGAAACTGGAAAACGCTGCAACATTTCGAAAAATTCTATCAACTGCTTTTGAACTGAATAGGAAGAGTGTGTTCCACAGAATATCATGCATGTTATTTTGGAAGGCTCTTTCCCTTGTACTATGAAAAATTGCTGGAATATTACATCAAATACGGCACATATTCGTTACAACAAGTAAATTATAAATTAGCAAATTTTTAGTTCGGATACATTGATCAGAAAAAACAAGCCTTGTAGCATTCCAAATACTGTTACTGATGATGATGGATCACTCCACCAGTCTTCAGCTCAGATGTGGACACTTAGAAGATTCCTTCCACTTTCGGTTGGACATCTAGTTGATAAATCTGGCACTGTTTGGCAGTGTTATATGTTATTACTTGAAATAATGGCAACAGAGTTCAGCCCGATAATACATAAGGAGGATGTATTGACACTTCATGAGTTCAAAAAAAAACTGTAGGCTATACTCATCTGAACAGCCAGAAACGTTTCGATCAAGCCATGATCAGGCGATGTAGAATCGGCCATACACGATTAACTCACGAACATTTACTTAAAAAAAGAAGATCTCACAGTGAAACATATTCTTATCGACTGTATAGAATTTAAGATTTATTTTATCGAGCATCTACTTTAGAAGATCCTTTTAGTCGGGTGAAAGAAGACTGTATCTTGGGTTATTTGAGAGAAATCGGTTTGTTGTATAAGTTTTATGTGTGTATGTTTTAATGTGTTGGATTACTAAGTTATTAACTTGAATACTTAGAATTTTGTTTGATCGTCGCTAAAAACCTGAAATATTGCTGAACGCGACGTTAGATCTTAATTCTCTCTCTCTCAAGAATGTGTCGTCTTTAATCTTAAGTTATTCAAATGTTCTTTCAAATAAGTCAGTATTATCCCAAAGCAACATTACATGCCTCATTTTTCAGAGCAAATATTGAGTCTTGGGTCACTAGTACGTTTTTGGTGCATGCGATTTGAAGCTAAGCATTCATATTTTAAATCACTTTGTGGTTCAGCACGTTACAAAAACTTTTGCTATTATATGTGTAAACGACATCACCTAAGCAGCCAATAAGACATTGAACATGAATGGGGAAGAGAGGGACCATCCTATGTTTGAAAGTAGTATTGTGTGGAACCCTACAACTACTCTTGATCTGTGTTAAGTGAAACTTGAAATGGAGAGATGTGGTCTGTTTCGTGAAAGTAAAATAGATCATGCTTTCAAAGCCAATAGGAGGTACCAGACCAGGTAAATTTGGTGGCAATATTTCCAAACCAGGTTATATATTTGCTATTGATTTCATCGATGGTATACCAATATTTCCCGAAGTCAAAAATATCTGGTGTGTTGAAAAAAAAACCCTCTTCTCAGAGCAGAACAGTACATCTCTTTATCATTTGGAGAGGACTTGCATGTGTTTGAGATTGAAACACCAATTACAGCGTGTGGTTTAGAAACTGTCATTGCTCTGAGTATGCTTGTGCCAGAGGTGTTTTTAATGGCTATGCTGTTGATCATGGGCGAACGACATTCATAGTTCCTGAGACAGACCTGAGAATGCACACAGCATATGTCAACTGAATTACTGGAGGCACAGATTGGGCCCCATAAAAAGAATTCATGAAAGCTTAAGTTATACGCCAACTCTGAGCTTCTCCACGTAATTGCAAATTAATGCACGGAGTTGTATTATTTATGACCCCACGTGAAACAGTATATTATATGTAAGTTGTTATATCATTAGTGAATTTCTAAATATTAGGGCGGGCGAATTCTTAATTTAAAGGTGAACTACATGTACAAAGGTTTTCTGTTTAACAGTTTCTCTGGATTCAGTATAAGGGTGACCAGACAAACATAATTATTCCAGTTTAGTTGAAACATTTTTTCTTCTAGCTCCTTTGGGATTACAACAGATATAAGGGAAGTGGGAAGAGGTGCCGACATACTGACTGCGTCACATGACTTCACAGAATAGCCTTCTGGTTAACCTATTCTTAAGCACATACCAAGAATCTAACGATTCGTGATATGTGTTGTATCTCAGGTACGCTTTTATTGTACCTGTTCATGTGGCAACTTGGATGATATGACCACACGGCCCCTAGCACCGGCATAAGCGGTATTAGATACAAATCTAGAGAGCTATGATGGAAATGCTCTGACAACTCGTATACTGGTAATTGGTCAGCTGTTTCGCTGTGACAACTCGTACATTGGAGATTGGTGAGCTGTATCGTCGTCAGATGTAAATGTCTCTTGAAAACCCATCACTTAGCTGTCATTGATTATGACATGGCGTCAGACCAGCTGACCGAAGAATTATGATGTGATGCCGTAATTTGATGTCATTGAGGGGCAGACAAGAAATGGCGACTTTCAATAAAAGATTTGGTCAAGTTTGATTTCTGTTAGTTGGCCCTTTTTCTATACTATCTAATAAACAAAATACTGTATAATAGGGATGTTTCGAAATTGGAATTTCCAGCAAAGAAAGTCGCGAAACGATGTCATGGTTCACGTGACGTTGCACCAAGGTTAGGCACCGGACGGATATATATCATAGTGGTTTTTAAATACTTCAAATCCAAATAATCTCGCAGATTTTATAGTTGAATAGGCATTTGCAAACAAAAGGTTCAATAGATAAAATGTATTTGAATTAAATAATTTAGAGTTGTCAATATTAACACAATTTGTACTGCCTAATCCCCGCGTAACGACACGTAGGCAAGGACATCGTTTTGCACCTGCGGCTGAAGATTCCAATCTCGGTATATCCCTATTCAGGTGTTTTGTCAGGTTACCCATACTGAATCCAGGGTAGATGTTAAACAGAAAATATACGGTAATAACATTCGCAGTTCACCCTTAAGTCCTTTCGAATGCGTTGTGATGAGTAACGTATCCCAACCATAGGTTATCTGCATTGTTTGCGTCAACCCATTCTCTCTATTGTGAGTAACGTTTACGCCATTTTCCAGCCATAGGTTATATACATTGTTTGTGTCAGCCCATTTTCTGTATACTGAACAAAAATTAGTACCGCTGTGCGATGTCAATTCATCAGACAGCCATTACTTTTTAAACAAGAGAATACAAGGTTTTCCGCCAGAAAATATGTAATATGAAATACTAAAACTGATGCGTAATATCGGGGCAGATGGAAATGATAAACTAGTAAACTTTTGATGTGGCCTTGCGTCAATTTGGTTTGGGGGGGGGGGGAAGATGGTGCATGTCCATTCCCAGTACACTACGAGATAGAATGGCACTCTTGTTAGGTGTGAATTTTAATTTGCTGATCTTGACATTTATAAAATATGTAATCTAATTCAAAAGAATGAAATATGTTATTATGATGTTCAGCTTGACGCATGCCAGCTCAAACATACGAATGAATACTGTATGTACATGTAGTTTATTGTTATCATTCTTGTTTGTGTTAAATGTATAGTTATAAATATTTCTTCTGGGTAAGTTGCAAATTCATTCGAATACCAATACATTATGACATAAGATTATTTATTATATACTTGGTGATGAGATAGTGAAAATTATCAATCGAATAAAAGCGATGTTATGATATAACAAATGACGTCACAGCGCACAAATATGGGTCACCGTGATCGCAGTCATAAGGCAATTGACCAAACCTCCACAAGATTTATGCGCCAAAGAAAAACAAGCTAACTATTTGGGAATGATTTTTATGTTATTATGCCTTATGATGACAAGATTATGACAGGATATGAATAAGAAATACCCGGAATGGCGACAATGGAATCGGCTCGTCACGTACGCGTGCACCTCTACACAAGAACGTGTACAGCGACAGTGCCAGAGCAGTGCAGAATACAACACGAACTAGCGCGGAAAATAAAACACATTCCTCAGTTATAGGCTCGAAATTGGGGTCATATCATTAAATTGTCGCACCATAGTTGATGAGAAAACATGAAAAACAAATTAATTCAACGACAGTGAGTATTCATTCAGAATCGGACAAAATCACAATGATAACTCCGCAGGCCCACAACACCGTCGAAACTCCGTACAACAACCACGCGCAACCGGTTAATCTAAATCTGGATATAACTTATCGTAACCATTCAATTTTGCGAAATAGAAATAGTGCTATTTGGGTAGACATGAACGAGATCAAGGGCGAATGCAGATTTTATTTGAAATGAGAATAGTCTGTGCAAAAACAAACACAGTGTTGAACCAGAGAAGTCAACGGGAAACCAGTGCGTCAGTCCTGCCCGAGTGTAGACAGCGAGACAAGCCAGACTCTGCCGAAGAGGAGGGGGGAGTTGGCTGACGGGTCGGCATGAAAATCGTTTATTTGGGATATAAAGCTAATAAAATTCTTGAGATGTGCTGGATGTCATCGATACTAAATTGCAGGATACCCGACTGAAAGAAATTCGCTTGCAGCACGTGCGATTTGTTTTCAGCAAAGTAGTCCGCGAGTGACGTCATAGTGAAAATAATCAATGTTTCAGTGTATCTTCAGTCGAAAACCCCTACAAAATCTTAATTATTTCAATGTTTGAAAAAATCCAGAATAAAGTAGTACAACAGAAGTATATAATAAAAAGAAAATCAACTGTTTCTTGGCGAATACCATAAATATTTCATCTTGTGGGGTGAGAAAATTCGCCACTCGTGAAAAATACCAATTTTCTCACCCCACTCGATGAAATATTTATGGTATTCGTCAAGAAACAGTTGATATCCTCTATATATCCCATGGTACACGAACGTGTATATGGACAGTAATTGTATCTTGCCATATTTTTATATTTTCAGACATACAACTTATTCATGAAAATTGAAAAAATTCTGTATTTTATTATGTCTTTATTGAACAATTTATTTAGTTACTGAAAGTAAATTCGCAGTTTGCTTCATGGAGTCGCTGACTATTCAGTTCATTTGCCTCAGCGAGTCGCTGATTGAACTGATACAGATAGCCGGCCAGCTGCCAACTCGTCTTGACTAACTGCAAAGTTATATGTTAACAATTCTTTCAAATTGAGTCAAAGAAAGTTCCATTCCGATAGCAGTGCAGATATGCCTCTTCGAGTTGGAATGCAGCCGGTGGACTTGCCTAAAAACTGACTCAACAAGTCGATTATATGATTATATTTTTGTAAATTTTATCCATTACCTGGGTGAGACTGGAATGAGACAAAATTCTAGAGCAGAGGTCCAAATGACCGCACAAAAGATACTTCAACGATCTTTCAATTTGAAGGACTCGTTGGTGGATGCTTGCTGGTAGGATCAGTCCTTCACTGGATCAATAACGGATTGCAGTTTTTCTAGTGTAATACGTCCGACAACGTCTACATGAATGTCATGCTCTGTGCTCCCGATAATGGAATAAAAACATTTTCAACACAGAGAATCAACCCAGACACGTTTAAAATTCAGTATGTCTGAATCATGAAAGGCTTCCGCCGACTTGCACATTCAAAGATAAACAATTATGCAAAAGCTGTTAAAGTTGGAGCCAGAAATCCTCCCATATCCACCGGCACAGACGGATGGAGGACGCTGGCACGGATGCAAACACAAATGCAGACATAGACTCGTGAAGGCATGGCTAATGTCATAGTATGGAACATATACATGTTATAGTTATTGGCAGATGGTTATTTGAGATACATGTATGCTCCTTTTAACGATATCACGTGAAATATCTGGCGCTACATAAACCGGAGAGAGAGAATTAAGGTTTAATGTCGCGTTCTAAAATTCTAAGTATTCTATCAAAAACAAGACAACAACCCAGCAATCCAGAAGTAATCAACACAACACACCAGCAGACATGTACCTGCATTAAAACTTATGCAACAATCCGATTGATTTCAAATAACCCAAGATACAGTTTTCTTTTACCCTACCTATTATATTTATGTTCATACTGCGAAGTAAAAGGCTATCGATTTTTCTTGATTGCGTTTATCAGTTGTTTTCAATAGAGCAGTAACTTTATTTTTTAAATAATTTGTAACATTGGCTGGAATATATCAGCTCCACTTCCTGAAATATTCGAACGTTCCGGACATTCCGGCATCTTCGTACAGGAAGACAATCTCTACGATCAAGATAACGTACAACATACTCTTCAGAATCTGGGGTGTAAATGTTATCTTGGGACTCTACGGTGACGTCATCATCCGTAGGCGTGTCATCTCCCGTACTATGGAGGTAGAGGGAGAAGCGACGAACACATCTAGGTCAGCTAAAAAATAACACTCATATGACATATTTAGGCTTTGAACTTAAATTCAAATTGATTCAAGTTCAATTACAAGCGTCTAGTCCGTCATTCATAATGGCATTTCGTGTCTATTCATCAATTTAAAATACTCGTTTGAAAACAACTCTGGTAGACCTAGGCAGTTCGAAGCGTATGTGTAACAAGCGGCCAGAGGATGCTAAGTGCCCCGCCGAAATGGCAGCAATATTTTTAGCATTGTTGGTCTTGGGGGATATACATGAGGGAGGCAACTCCTACTTCATAGGCGTTGGATGCAGAAAGGGGGTTGACTGAACGTTTTTTTCTTCTGTAACATAGTTTTCATGCAGTGAAGCATGGAAATTATGTAACCGAGAAGCGACCCCAAGTGACATCTCAATGCATATTATCTGCAAACCAAATTTGGTGAGAAGCTGAATGCATCCTCAACCTATTGTCAGGAGATCAAATTTTAAATTTGCCACCAGGTGTAGCCACCTGTAGGTGCAAGTGGGCGAAACGCAATCCCAAGGATCATCTCATGACATGGTGTATCAGCATACGAACTTTGGGAAGAATCTGAAGAGGGGTTATTGTCCGGAAACCAAATTTAGATTTGTATGCACAAGTGTGTGAAACACAATCCCAAGTGACATCTTATGGCATACGAATACCAAATTTGAGAAGAATCCGATGAGCAGTTGTCAATTTCGCCACCAGGTGGCACCACCTGTAAGTAAAAGTGAGCGAAAGGCAATCCCACACAACATCTCCTGGCATGATAGATGCATGCTAAATTTGAGGAGATTCCGATGAGCAGTTCTCAAGTTAATGGCTGAAAACAAATTTTGATTTTAACACCTGATGGCGCCAACCATAGGCACAAGTGGGCGAAATGCAATCTCAAGCGACATCTTAGGTCATGGTATTACCCGGAGACAAATTTGGGATTTTGCCACCAGGTGGCGCCACCTGTAAGTGCAAGTGAGTGAAAGGCAATCCCATGCAACATCTCCTGGCATGGTACATGCATGCTAAATTTGAGAAGAATCCGATGAGCATGCAGTTCTCAAGTTATGGCCAATTTTTTTCTTCAGATTTTGTCACCAGGTGGCGTCACTTTCTGAGCAGAAGTGGATAACGCAATCACAAGCAACATCTCATGGCAAGGTACAATGTATATGCATGCCTAATTTGGGAAGAATTTGATGAGCAGTTCTGAAGTTATTGCCCGGAAACCAAATTTCGAGCAACATGTCAAAGCGTTTCAAAGTTATTGCTTGCAGCACAAAAGAACGGAAAGAACCCTAGTGGCGCCACCTACAGGCAGATCTTTCTGAAACGCAATACCAATCAACATCTTGTCACAAGGACTGCATATGCCAAATATTGAAGAAACTAGATACAGTCGATCGAATACGATTGGAGGCATGCCTTACGCATCTTTAGTAAAGGAAACATTCATTATTTGTGAAGAAAGTAAAAACGTAAAACTAGCGCTATGTGTAGGCAGATAGGCATAAATAATAATCCCAACCGAGATCTTGAGGCAAGAGCCCTTGACATTGGAAATAGAAAATGTTAACTTGGCCTACAGGTGGCGCCACCTATGAGCAGATCGACGAGAAAAACAATACCAAGTGAAACCTTCAGGTAAGGTACATGTATACCAAACTTGGAAAGAATTCATTCAAGTATTAAAAAGTTATTGTCCGGAAACATAATTTTAAATTTGCCCCCAGGTGGCACCACCTATATGTGGATCGGCATGAAAAACAAACGAGAAATTGAGGCGAGGTACCTACACACCAAATTTGGAATGAATCGGTTCAGGTTTTCAAAAGTTATTGTCTGGAAACACTTAACTTAGCTTTCAGGTGGTCCCCCTATCAACATGAAAAACATTCTCAAGCCAGATCTTAGGCAAGGTACCACCACATCAAATTTGGAAAGAATCCTTAAGGTTTTCAAAAGTTATTGTCTGGAGATGCAATTTGGCCCGAGGTGGCGCCACCCAGAAGCGGATTGGCACGAAAAACATTTCCAAGCAAGATCTATAGATAACGGACATATTTACCAAATACAAAAACATGGGTCTGTGCCTGATAAATTGAAACCTTTTGGGGTTGCAATTATCCCAATATTGCAGACAACACACAAATTTCAGCTTCTGCCAAGATATATTGGAGATATATATGCTCAAACACAATATATGAGGGTCGGGCGAGGGCTACTTTGGAAGATAGAGGGTGCGGCTCGGCGCCCTGGGGATGGGGACATGCTCTCCTTGAGGGTAGTGGTAGGTGTGCTGACATGAAAGCCATAAAAAGCTCCCTGTACATGAAACAACCACACTGACAACTGCATGCCATCATCTGTCAGTCCGAAAAACTACAAGGTGGAATTCAATTCAATTCAGGTAATTGATCATATGCACAGTGTGAACTCAGTTGTAATTAATATAGTAAGTTGCACATATGGACACAAATGGTTCCTGCAGAAGCTTTAGGGTAAATCATATGATGTGGAATAAAATGATTTCATAGCAAAATTGAAGGAAATATTTTCCTTCATTTAAGATGACACGAAATTCAAAAAACCAGGGGTTCGGTACTGCGGGGATTCCCCCGCCAGTTATTTCATATT
This sequence comes from Hanleya hanleyi, assembly GCA_036873755.1. Classification (NCBI taxonomy): domain Eukaryota; kingdom Metazoa; phylum Mollusca; class Polyplacophora; order Lepidopleurida; family Hanleyidae; genus Hanleya; species Hanleya hanleyi. The sequence goes on along the minus strand of JAVTVY010035100.1, from coordinate 131,235 downwards.
ATACTTCTGAAATAAAATATCGTTCATGCAAAAGCTCTAGGTTAAATCATATGATATGGAATAGAATGATTTCATAGCAAAATTGAAAGAAATGTCCTTCAATTTAGGCGACACAAAATTCAAAACTAACACGGGTTCGGTATTCCCCCGCCAGTTATTTCATATTATACTTCTGAAATAAAATATGGTTCCTGCAAAAGCTTTAGTGTAAATCATATGATGTGGAATAGAAGGACTGGCCAGACTGTTGTCCTTCATTTAAAGCGAAATGAAATTCAAAACTAACAGCGAGAAGCGGAAGAAAGAAGAAAAAATGACAAACGCATTTAGGGGTGCCTAATTAGTAGACAAAGCATTTGGAAGTTATCGCTTGTGAAGAATTTGAATGGAAACCACGGACATGCACAGAAGATTGGAACAAGAGCCAATGGCGCCACCTTCAGGTGTATATGCTAAATTTCAAAGGAATCCGACAAAGCTTTTGGAAGTTATCGCCTGTGAAGAATTTGAACAGACATCCACAGACACAAAGAGAGCAAGACTCACTTTAACTGGAACGGACACGAAGAAGCAAATGTTACGCATCCACGTCTTCTCACAACGAATGCGTATGCCGAATTTCGGAAGAATCCAAGAAAGCGTTTGGAAGTTATCGCTTGTAACTGACATCCACGGACACAAAGAAGCAAGATCCATTTTTTGACCCAGTGGCGCCATCTTCAGGCAGATGTTGCTGAAATGCGATACCGACTGGCGTCTTGTCGCAAGGAATGCGTATGCCGAATTTCGGAAGAATCCAGCAAAGCGTTAGGAAGTAATCATTCGAACAGACATGCACGGACATCCACGGACATATAGAAGCAAGAACCATTTTAAAGTCCCAAAAATGGAATTGGTGGAAGAAAATTGAAATTGTACGGTCAATGGTAGGTCGTTTCAAGACTTTGTGTTAGCTCCCCTAAGCTCTACTCGCTAGTGTAATATGTGTAATATTTGCCACTGTATCATTGGAAACTGCTGAGCGCTTCTCTCTTGAGTCGTGTGTTCATTTTCATTGCATGCATATTTTGAATTGATGCTAATTAGCATACTAGAACGGTATGTCGATTATTGATGTAGAAATTGTTTTGTGGGCGACGGCTAAATATTGAATGTCAAATCTGACGTCTGTGATACAAGGCGCTGATGAATATATGGCTGATATATGTGATCAGGTGTGCACATAAGCTTACGGAAGCTAACCTTAATGTATAACCCAGCCATAACACTACGATGAAACATTGACATCATTTTGACTGTAGATGTATAGAATATTGCGGGCAAAATGACCACAACACGAACGTCTTGAAATTAATGCAAGAATAGCTGAAGATCACAACACAACATTGGATTTCTTGGGTCTGCATGTTAATTCTATGCTGAATTCCGGCGAACACCGATTGGTCGACCCGACTGTGTTAGAAATGTCTGTGATATATTTTGAAATGATTTTTCTTTCCAAATTCTGAGAGGAAAATGCCTGGACTAGTTTGATTCCCGGCCTTCCATGTTCGCTGCGAATGTGTCTAGCGCAATGATCTTATTTATGCCAGTCGCATCGTGAGCAAATGATTAGGACTATTGGGGAATATGGTTTTCTCAATATGGGACCAGTCGATATACTAAAGTAAGGTCGTTGTACTTGTCTGGAAAAAAGAAAAACATCGGATGTTTTTGATGGTCATCTGTCCTTGTAATGGTCAAATGCATCTTTATGGGACAAAATAAATCCTGCTTACGACAAAAGTATCTCTTCTAGAAACAACGTCCCACCATTTAGGTGAAAATAACATCTATAACCGAAGCGCAACATCATCTCACGGTCGAAAACATCCACCGAAAAGGGAGAAAAGTCCAACATTCTTAAGAAAACGGAACAAGGCTAAACGGAAGGAAGGCGTGCTTGTGATAAGTTGTACTTTTCGCCGGCAAAGTTGTGATTATGTTACTTTTATAGATCATATTATTACGCTCACTGAGCGGTGATCAACTCCGGGAACCGAGGGAAACCCAGAATTGGTCTATGAGCTCAACAATGTTAAGCGAGGCCTCGATCATTTGACGGTGTCAATTTATACCTCATATGGACCTGTCATTTTAGGATCGAATACAGATCATCCATCGTGGGTTGTTGCTGTTGTATCAGGATTTTTTCTCAACCTAACGAAGATAAAAATGACTTGAAATGAACGAAGTCCACCAAGCTTATAATCATTTTTATCGACTGTATACATTTTAGGATTATAAGAGATTCTTTTTTTATCGTGCAGCTACTTTAGAAGATCTTTTTACTCGGATGAAAGAAGGCTGTGTCTTAGATTATTTGAAAGAAATCGGTTTGTTGCATAAGTTTTAATGTGTGTATGTTTTAATGTGTTGGATTACTAAGTTATTAACTTGAATACTTAGAATTTTTGTTTGATCGTCGAAATATAGATTAAATATTGCTGAACGCGACGTTAAACCTTAATTCTTTCTCTCTCCAATTCTCTCTCTCTCTCTCTCTCTCTCTCTCTCTCTCTCTCTCATCACTCTTGCTCCAAAACAAATATATGCTACAGTTTAGATCTGAGAACACATTCACGGTTCATTTTTATTCCTCTCCAGGTAACGCTTTGCTTTGCCACTAAATAGTATTATTAATATGGAACAATATATATTCCCTCAACTTATTGTCAAACATGTTTCTAGCAGATACGTCGTGTTGTAACCTTATCCTCGAGTTTTTCGCATAATTTGATTAATTTTACTCAGCTCAAATTATGTTTTTCGATTTTTGTTTTGTTTCACATCCTATCTTATCCTATCCCAATATACGAGTTGTCAGAGCATTTCCATCACAGCTTATGCCGGTGCTAGGGGCCGTGTGGTCATGTCACCCAAGTTGCCACATGAACAGGCACAATAAAAGCGTACCTGAGATACAACACATATCACGAATCGTTTGATTCTTGGTATGCGCTTTAGAATAGATTAACCAGAAGACTATACTGTGAAGTCATGTGACTCTGTCAGTATGTCGGCACCTCTTCCCACTTCCCTTATATGTGTTCTAATCTTGACTTTAAACTTTGACCTAAAAAGTCAACCGTTCTCTTTAATATCACATGGATAACACACGTGTAAAGTTTCGAGATGTTTGCTGAGGTAAGATCTCAGATACAGAACGGATAGTTTTAGAATTTCAGTTTCGGGGTGCTGTGACCTTGACCTTTGACCTATTTATCTCAATATCAATAGCGCGGCAGCATTTTTTCCCCCCAGTATACCTCCAGTAAAAAACTGGAGTGGATTGACTGCATGCTTTCGAAGTTATCGTGAGAATAAGAATTCATGATACACGCACTGGCACATACGGACAGACAACAGTTCTTATAGTCCCCGACCGAGGTCCGACGGGAATTAACAATACAATGAAATTCCCGGACTGATTAATTTTACCGCTTGGGATAGTCTGTAAAACACAGCTAGGGAATCGTTCCTTTTAACGACCATTTAACTAGGGACGACCTATTGACCGACTGTTTATGCATCGTGGTATCGAGGTATTAATGTACGTAGACAAATCAGTCGGGAAGGCATGTCGTTTCAAACAGACCATCTTGACTGATTGATGGTATCGAACGCTGTAGCCGCACAAACGAAATAAAGTAGCATCTCACTAAATTCATGGTTTACTCAGAAAAACCCCCACAGGGATATGATTATATACATCCGTTTTCATTAAAATGTGCATAAAATGGTATTGTTTGGCTACTTCGGAAGCAGACCAAACACACTAGCTTTGCAGGAGCATAACCTGGTTCGAGATTGGTCAATAAGTGAAAACCGGCCTGCTAGATAGAAAACGGAGGATATACTAGTAAATTGTATTTGGAAATGTCACAAACCTCAAGTCTCTATTTTCAAAGTTTTGTTGATATTTCTCCAAGCCCCTTTTCGATTATCATTATGTGCGGGATTGTTTAAAGATGGCCGCGCCCATGAGAACTTGCGTTTCCCAAATATTTGCTGGTCAACAATATCGTTCGATTCCATGTATGCGATGACACATAGTCGGATTTAACTACGATATGGATTTACTGCTGGCACAAACTCAGCGAAGTGCTGGGATATGGTTATTTAGCCCGCATGGAGATAGGATTTCTATGAAATAGGCAAAGCCTAGAAACGAACGAAGTATACTTCTTTTGTTCGCTTCTGACTTTGCCTTTTTCGTATCATTTTTTTTTTCCGCAAACCATATAGGTCTATATAGTCACTGTTACGGAAGCTTAGAAGTGACATTGAAAATTATATACATAGGCGCAGCCTAGTGCGAGTTCTTTTCATTTTCCTGGTCGTTTGTGGCTTAGTGATTTCTGATGAAATACTGGCAACCCAAAAGTTCCCGAATTGCTGTGCTTGTGGATGATGCGTTGAATATTTTATCAATCGGGAACCGTATTGTTCTTTATCTTGCATAGCAGACTGCCTATATGTTTCACACATTTCAAGGTCCCGAAAATATGAATTATTTTCAGTATAATCAAACACATTCGATCAGAATTGATACTCTGGATCAGATCTGGGATAAAGTATGTTGATCGAATATATAAACCACAAAATATTGGCTCCTTCAAACGTTTCCCTCTGTGGACATTCCCCACTCTCCTCCCCCCCCCTCCATTTTTTTTTGGTACTATAACTACAAATGTGTAACACACTGAAATATTTTAAGATACTGTTAACAAGATTTGTATGATTTAGTAAAATATTGTAATAGTTATCTTGGGTTCTGCCATGAATTACTTTTTCTTCAACAGGGCACTATTTTGACATGCATAATTCATGTTTTTATTACTTTCAGTACCCCATGGTTTCATTGAAGACAAAACAGACAGTACTGGGTGATATTTTATGGAGAATATGATAATATTCACATTATTTTTAAAATTCAAATAATTAGTTCAATCGGCATGCTTGTTACTTAATTTCTGTACTAGTTAGAAGCTATTGTTCAGTTTGTTATTTTCAAGGTTTTGTGTGGAACCTGACTGAATGATATAATAACATAAATATTTACTATGTAGATATTCTCTTAGATACAATGGCGGTAACAGAGGCTCCAAACAAGATCGGCTGTTCTGTCAATTACAGCGCCGTCGCCACCCGCACAACAGGAGATTTGAGATGAATTTCTACAACTTGGGGAAGTGAAAGATTCTGTTCAAAAAAGTGTTGAAATTAGAACTGGACCAATCTTTTTAGAATTTCTTTCATTTAATTCTGTGTTAAAATTAGGCTCTTCAGGGGAGAGATATCTCCCAGTGACGTCACTGTATCCAACAGAATATCAATGTCGTAGCTTTTAATAAACATAGCATAAACATAGCATAAACATATGTCACATGTATGTTACATTATTGAGTGTTCGCCTCATGTAGGTGGGGTTTTTTTTCATTCATTTAGGTGCTAATTAGCAAATAAACATCTATTCTATTCTATTGTATGGATCAAAATATTTATTTATTTATGACTACGTAATAGTTGCTAACGTATACTACCGGTAGCTATTATTTTATCATGCCAAATTATAGAAAATAATGAATAATAATAATAGAGAAATGCCCCAAATTTGTTTTCGTCAATATTTCAATTTTGTTAAACATTTGTACGAAGTCATCGTACAAAAATATATAGGAAGGGGGAAATGCATGTCCACAGGAGGAAATATTGGAAAATGTCCAGGGAGAAATTGATGTCCACCGGGGGAAATGTCTTTGCACCGCTATGTACAATCCACGGATATAACTTAATGATGTCTAAATATGAGGAATCTGACTTTCTAAAATTTCGTTTTATCAGTTGTTTGAGTTCTTGGTAAAATTTTGCTGTTGGACTTCAAAGCTATTCATGAATTGACACCTCAGAAGTGTACGGATCTAAACACATACAATCTGCAATAAACTATAGCTTGATGAATGTGTTTGTTTTATGAACTTTACACTTGCAACTTGGTTGTCCGTACCTATTAATGTCTAGATCTAGGCCATAATCTGAAGTGAATGGATGATATCTGGCGGTTCAGACAATCGCAGTGTCACCGTTTACTTGAAAATGATTTCTTGCCTGTTATAATTAAAATCCTATTTGCGAACTTTGGATGACCAAAATTATCACGCGGACGTCAGCGAAAGAACTTGAATGGCTTGATTTTGCTACGGCGTAAGCCGGTAAAGTCACCACTCAGTGGCAAATGTTTATTTTTTAAATGAACAACCGATTATCTCTTTACGAAACATCAGATCTTCAAAGCCTAATAAATAAGCTTGTTATAGATGGACACGTTATACAGCTTTTTCTTGCCGTAGAACAAAATTTTATGAAATTTCTGCACTGATGTAAAGACAGTGCCATTTTCGCGAAAAAAAGAGGTCTGACCGCACTCTGCAAACATTCACGTGCAGGAAGTGCAGACGATACTCGGGCGTTTTCGCCAAATATTCTATCAGTCGGAAGGGAATTCATCCTTGAATTTATTAGCATATTTATCTTTTTTTTGTTTCAAATCTATAGCAAGTATTCTTAGATTAAATTTCGATACTGTTGTAATTTTAGCTATTACCCACACTGCCTCAAATCCAATATGGCAGCCCCCGCAAAAACGCCCACGCAAACGATGAAATCTGAACATGATAGACTTCGGTGATTGTCTGTGTTTACATGGATTTACACTGGGTTTGTGATTAGGTTCTGTATCTGTATTTTGTCTCACGTGATGCATGTATGTTACCTATTTAACGAACTCCGTTCGTTAATATTTAGCTGATTTATACCTTAAGATCTAGTGTAAGACGTCATGGCGTTACGTCCAGGCGTCATTAACGCGTTGTCGCGATGTATCTGAATTTGCTGTGTCGCATTCGAATTGAAACATTCCTATGTAATCGGATTGCAACAACCGAAATGTTCGCATTGTAATTTTGCGGGTGCCGACGGAAAGTGGGCTTGTATGGGGCGTTGACATTCCCGGAAGAAATAACATAAACCCTTAGAAGACTCCGGTCCGGCCAGTGGTTTTCTCTGGACTCAAAATGGAGAACAACACAACTCGAATTTCCGAAGATATAATTTTTACTATATATGCATTTCGAACAGGCTACAATATTTCACATAGTTTGTGAACTCTACCGGTGGTGCGTAGGAGACTGATGGAATAATGTCTGATTTGAAATCTCCAAACATTCACTTTCATACTGTCCTGTATGAATGAAGGTGCCTGCTTACCCATCTCAGTACAATTATGAAAACTCGAACTATCTGTCTCAAACCTAAAACATCCTCATCATACTAGGTACTCACAAGTATAGATCCAGAGCATTTACACAACCATGCAATTAAAACAGCTGAATACCAAAGATCGGATCTGAAGCCTGCTGGAAATCTAGTTCTCACGGATAAGATAACTGACAATGCCTGACCCTATAGGTCGCTGGATAGGATGTTTCTATTAACCGGCAGCATTCAGAATCAAAAACAATTCCCTTATGCTAATCTGTCAGTCTCCAATATAACATCCACTGCACAGTATATATGAACCGATCATAGAAATAGCATAAAGCTAGTATAGTAAGAATTACAACACATATAAAGGATGTGGGAAGAGGTGCCGACATACTGACAGAGTCACATGACCTCACAGTATAGTCTTTCGCTTAACCTATTCTAAAGCACATACCAAGAATCTAACGATTCATGATATGTGTTGTATCTCAGGTACGCTTTTATTGTACCTGTTCATGTGGCAACTTGGATGATATGACCACACCGCCCCTAGCACCGGCATAAGCGGTATTAGATACAAATCTAGAGAGCTATGATGGAAATGCTCTGACGACTCGTATATTGGTAATTGGTGAGCTGTTTCGCTGTGACAACTCAAACACTGGGGATTGGTGAGCTGTGTCGTCGTCAGATGAAAATGACGGCATTTAACACGAAAGACTAATCTGTAAGGCCCGATGTCGACCCAGCATCAACTTCCCACAAATGCCAACATATATCAAAGACCAAAAGGTCTGTACAGGGGGCGGGCCTCTGGGACGAAACGTCCACCAGCAGAATCTCGCCATATACAAGAAAAAAATTATAACACATATAAAGGATGTGGGAAGAGGTGCCGACATACCGACAGAGTCACATGACCTTACAGTATAGTCTTTCGGTTAACGTATTCTAAAGCACATACCAAGAATCTAACGATTCATGATATGTGTTGTATCTCAGGTACGCTTTTATTGTACCTGTTCATGTGGCAACTTGGATGATATGACCACACCGCCCCTAGCACCGGCATAAGCGGTATTAGATACAAATCTAGAGAGCTATGATGGAAATGCTCTGACGACTCGTATATTGGTAATTGGTCAGCTGTTTCGCTGTGACAACTCAAACACTGGGGATTGGTGAGCTGCATCGTCGTCAGATGAAAATGACGGCATTTAACACGAAAGACTAATCTGTAAGGCCCGATGTCGACCCAGCATCAACTCCCCATAAATGCCAACATATATCAAAGACCAAAAGGTCTGTACAGGGGGCGGGCCTCTCGGACGAAACGTCCACCAGCAGAACCTCGCCATATACAGGAAAAAATTATAACACATATAAAGGATGTGGGAAGAGGTGCCGACATACTGACAGTCACATGACCTCACAGTATAGTCTTTCGGTTAACCTATTCTAAAGCACATACCAAGAATCTAACGATTCATGATATGTATTGTATCTCATGTACGCTTTTATTGTACCTGTCCATGTGGCAACTTGCATGATATGACCACACGGCCCCTAGCACCGGCATAAGCGGTATTAAATACAAATCTAGTGAGCTATGATGGAAATGCTCTGACAACTCGTATATTGGTAATTGGTGAGCTGTTTCGCTGTGACAACTCATACACTGGGGATTGGTGAGCTGTATCGTCGTCCTATGAAACCACGAATCTTCACTGAAGGCAAATTAAAGTAAGTTAGGATAATAAAATTGTCAAAAGTATGGTGGCTGAAAAGTCGATCTTTACGTAAAAGTATGGTGGCTGAAAAGTCGATATTTCACAAAATGTACATGTTCACTTGATTAAGCCACCGGCAGGGGGATTGAAAGGTTCTACATTATATTGTGCTTAAGTGATTGATATATAAGTTCAGTTTCGTTTTTAACTGAACTGTAAGTACAGTAATTTTATTGTATGATACCTGCAATAAATCTGAATTTACATTGACTTTTCGAGTTCAAAAAGAACACATTGTATGGAACAGTTTAGATGTGAGAGCACATCTACTTTTTATTCTAATTCCTTCCTCAGGTGAGGTCATGAACATGATAAACACAAGGATAGTGTGCTAAATAGCATTATACCTTTACTGAAAAATATGTGAAAGCCTATGCGCTAAATATATGTACGAGGGGGATAGCTGCTAAACCAAGAATAATTCCCTTTACTACTATCAATAAGAATATTCTAAATTCAATTCATTTGAGGCTAACCCAAAATAAAAACACAAAACAGACGGACAGATGTTGCTAGGGGAAACGCCTTAGTATTGCACAAATACCGCAATTACACGTGAAATTGCATACGATCCCCAAGTGAGGTCATGTATTCGATCATTGAAGAGAGAATTCGTAATAGTAGACATTTACCGTTCGCAAGGTAGCTCAGTTTTTGTTTCTTGACTCCCGGACTACATACAAGAGATATCATTCATGGGATGTTTCTTTGTTTATAGAGTTGCTTGAATTTCTCATTAAAAATATCTGTGTGAAATTTGGCAACACAATATATCAGCAGCATATAGGTATTCCAATGGGTACTAATTGTGCACCCCTGTTGGCTGACCTGTATCTGTTCTCTTATGAATATGACTATATGCAGGCGCTTTCAAAAACCGATCCATTCAAAGCCCGTTCCTTCTCATTCACCAAACGCTATATAGACGATCTTCTCGCTGCGGATAATCGCTATATAAATGACGCAGTGAAGGATATATATCCACCTTCACTGGATTTGAAGGAAACTACAGATAGCCCTACAGGCACATCTTATTTAGATCTCTATCTCTATAAAAATGAAGCGGGCATTCTCTCTCGTCGACTTTATGACAAAAGAGATGATTACAATTTCGACATCGTAAACTATCCCTTTTTGGATAGTAATATTCCAGTGGGACCTGCATATGGCGTATACATATCTCGCTTAGTAGCATTTGCTAGATCCTGTGTTAAATGTGATGATTTTAACCAACGTCACAACACATTGTTGCAGAAACTTATAAAACAGGGCTATTCCACCAAGCGCCTCCACTCAAAGTTTCTCAAATTTGGCGATACATATCGCATGCTGATAGCAAAATACGAACGTAGCGTGCAAGATCTATGGCGCTACGTTTCGTAACTTGTGTCTAATTCCGCTTAACCCGGGGCTAGGGGCCGTATGAACCCATGTACTTCAAGATCCTCATGGTACTCATATGAACAGTCACAATCAAAGCGTGACTGAGATACATCATTCTTTAGATGACGACTTTACAACGAATATTATGGATTAAGAATACTGATCAGCGATACGGATTTGATATTTTTGGAACATCATGATGTCTTGCTGGCATCATTGAAAACTGTTGAGAGAGAATTAAGGTTTAATGTCGCGTTCAGCAATATTTCAGCTATATAGCTCAAGTACTCAAGCTACTAACAGTAATCCAACGCATTAAAACATACACACATTAAAACTATGTAACACACCGATTTCTCTTAACTAATCCAAGACGCAATCCTCCCTCACCCGACTAAACAGATCTTCCAAAGTAGTCGCTAGATAAAAAGCATCTCTTACAATCATATTTCGGTATTTTAACTGCAGTTTCAATTTAATGTATTAATATATTATTTTTTCATTAATTGATACCTTTACTTCCATTTAATAGTATTTAATATCTGTATATTTTTATTTATTTCATTTATTATTGTTATTCTTTTCTCTTTTATCTAACTTATATTCTGATGTTTTATTTGTGTACATATAATTACTCGACCCTCTGGCAGACAGGCTTCGGCATAAGAGATGTAAATCGAGTCTAAATAAAGCCTTTTATTATTATTATTTTAAAATCTATGCATTCGTACCTGAGATACAACATATATCACGAATCGTTAGATTCTTGGTATGTGCTTAAGACTAGGTTAACCAGAAGACTACTGTGAAGTCATGTGGCTCTGTCAGTATGTCGGCACCTCTTCCCACTTCCCTTATATGTGTTGTAATTCAATAAGAATATGTTTCACCATGAGATCTTCATGGCATGGAATACACCCTGGGACTGGCTCTTTTTTAAATAAATGTTCGTGAGTTAATCGTGTATGACCGATTTTACATCGCCTGCTCACGGTTTGATCGAAACGTTTCTCGATGTTCAGATGAGTATAGCCTACAGTTTTTTATATCTCATGAAGTTTGTTATTATTCACAGCATCCCCTAAAGATTGAAACAGCCTTCTCACCTAAGTACAGATAGAGGGTCTGAAATCGCTATATGGGATTCCAACAGGATCAACCTCATCATCTAGGGCTGCCTTAGCCATCCTCAGTAATGCCAACGTGACTAGGCAACCAATAAAACACAATATCAATCTGTTGATCAAATCTACAGTCATGTAGTTGTAGAATACTCAAGATAGTGGGATGAGTCGAAGTTCCACTTTTAATCGCTTGGAGGCATGACAGTGAATCTGAGAATATGACATATTTTTTCCTGTTAGTCGACCCAGTACCTTCTAAAGCCAACAATATGGCTTTTGCTTCTGCAGTGAATATCGAACTTTTAGCTGGTAGTCGACAGATTTAGTTTTGGAACTAAAGATAGTAGCTCTCACAATCTTGGCCTGATGCGATCTGTATTTCTCTCACAGTAGACCAAATTCTTGTGTATACAAGAGCTGGCTCGTGTCTGTCTTTTTTACATTTCGTTAGGGAAATATCTACTTCTGATTGAGCTAACTGCCATGGTGGAATTAGTAAGAGCTTGTTAGGTAAAATTTGACTAAGCTTAATACCAGCTGCTACAATGTTTGGTCTCATACGAATTCCAAGAGGTGGAATAATGGAGGGTTTCTTCAAATAGAGATCCGCGAACCGAGGTTTGAAAACACAGTTATATGCAGGATTCGAGTGATTTGGTCGCAATTTTGTGATATATTGCAGTGCTAGTTTAATTCCTCGAAAAGTTCTAAAGATAATTCATCTGCTTCGACATATAGGCTTTCTTTAGGGGATGTTCTGGACGCTCTAAGGCAAGTCTTAGTCCTTGATGGAGAATAGGATCTAGCTTTGCCAAGTTTGACTTGCTTGCACCGTTGTAAACAATAGAGCCATAATCAAGTTTGGAACGAACAAGTGATCGATATAAATGGAGAAGTGTTTGCTTATCTCCTCCCCACTTATATTTGGCATCTACCTTCAACAAATCAAGAGCTTTCGTGCACTTAGATTTCAAGCAATTTATATGCGATTTGATTGTTAGTCAGTGGTCAAACAACAATCGTAAGAATTTGACCTCTTTCACCACTTTGATCTCAGTTCCATCTAATGTTAGTAATGGATCTTTGCGCTGGAAATATTCTCTCCAGAGAAGTGTATACAATTTGACTTAATTCTGGAGAATTTGAAGCCATTTTCTACACACAATTTCTGAATTCTATTCAGACAGTTGTAATGTTCTCTCAATATTGTGTATACTGTTTCCACTGCACGAAATGTTCAAATCGTCTACAAAGAGTGAACCATCAATTGATTTGAGTGAACCATCAATTGATTTCAAGCCGTTGATCTTGATATTAAGCAGAGTAGTAGACAAAATACTGCCCTGTGGGACACCTTGATCTTGGTCAGAATGATCAGACATGGTTGTGTCCAACCTAACTTGGAATTATCTATCATTCAAAAAGTTGGATATGAAAATGGGTAAACGGCCCTTCAATCCCATACTGTGGTCTTTTAGAATCCCGTATTTTCATGTAGTATCATAGGCTTTTTCTAAATAAAAAAAAAGATGGAAACTACATGTTCATTCTTGGTGAAAGCATTCTTGACATAGAAATCTAATCTGACTAAATGGTCAATGATACTTCTATTGATAGAGTCAGCTATAGGGCACTTTTCAAAATAAAACTGTTGAATCGAGGCATCGCGCGTACTACTGTTCGACTGCTTTTGAACTGGTTTGGAAAGCAATTGTATATGGTTCAGTGGGTAAATGTTCTGTCCGAACCTCACTCAAGGTGGTGTCATGTCTCCGTTTCTTTTTAATGTGTATGTGGATGAATTAACGATGCAGCTAAACAATGCGAAGGTTGCATTGTATATAAGAGGTGTACAGGTTAATAAATTAACTTATGTGGAAGACATGTCAATACTAGCTCCATCCATGGGTGCCCTACGCACACCGTTGCACATTTGTGAGGTATATGCTGCTGAGCACGATCCTAGTTACAAGTCTGTATGTTATTAAAAACTCTTCCTTTGTGGGCATCAACTTATTAACTGTGTCACATCTTATACATATTTGTGCCATATTGCTAGTAATGACATGAATGATGAAGATATAATGCACCAATATAGAGCCATATGTGTTAGAGCCAATATGATTTTAATGAAATTTATGCGTCGTGCTATTGCAGTTCGTTGTCGACTGTTTAAATTGGAGCGATATGCAAAAGGTGGGAAAAATTGACGTCTGGTGACTAAAAAGCAACCATATGACTCTACGGGAAAATATTCGTCAGCACCTAACAACTAGCACCGGCTTAAGCGGAATTACATGTAGATACGCTAGCAAGGGAGCTGTGATGACGGATCAGCTCAAGCAACTCGTCTGATGTTAATGGATGAGCATTATGAACGTCTGATGGAGTAAACGCCTCAACATCGGGTAACCTGGTAAATGCAAGAATACCCAGAGACTAACTAACCTGTAATGCCCGACTTACCAAATAGTTGGCATTTTAGATTCAACAGTTGCAGTGTGCAAAGTGTTCCCGAGATTGAAAAATATGCCTCTGGATCCCCCAAAATTCAATCAGTCACTTTCGACAAAAGAATAGTAAATGGTTAATAAATGACCGTCCAATAATATTCCCTTCCCCCACGCCGATTCCCCGCCTCCCTCCTGGAAATAGCAATGGGAAGGCCCAGTTTATCTGCAATACCGCTAATATTTTCTAAGAAAGCATGGTTCCCTCCCCCCCCCCCTCCCAAACCTGTTTTTATTACATATTCAACAATAACTGTATGTGTTTAGCATTATATAGGAAAATGGGGAAAATTTGACCTCGGAAAGCTTGATTTAATGAGCAGCAAGCAAGAAAGGATTCAAATCTCCCTATGTATTTAGTGTTATGACTTTAAAAATGATATACATACATTTGGTTGCCATATTATTTAATTAGTATGGTGACCCCCATTTTTTCATGGATCAGTTCTTAACCTAATGAAAAATTCTCAAATTTAAAAAAAAAACAACATTAAATGTCTGGAAATGAACGTCCTATACTGCTTTAAGTGCGTTAGCATAATAGGTCAACCTAGTTTAGCACTAGCATGTAGGTGGTACAAGTTTCTGTTTTGATATTATGACTCCCCGCCACCACGCATAGCTGGCCATCAGTGACGGCGAATAATAGGGAGTATATTGTTCTCTGGACAGGCTCAACCGGTTTGCTACATATTAAGTGAGGCCGTTTTTAGTGGTTTGTGACCTAAATTGTGATGATACGAATCCGCTTGTTCAAAAAGGCAAGAAATATACACCAACTACACGAACACGAACGGGATGGAATACGAGGATTTCTTAACTCAAATAGGTGGCTTGGGACCATTCCAGAGGAGAGTCGGTGTCCTTCTCGGCATGGATAATATATCATGCGTCTTTCAATTTGTAGTGATCTTGTTTATTGCCGCCACCCCTGACCACCTCTGTAAGCTGACTGAACCCTGGCCTAATTCGACCAGAGTATTTCCAATATTTAACGCTGATGGAAAAGAGTCACGTTATACGGGGAACAATACCGCGGTACGTTCGTCTCAATGTTTTGTGGATGTAACAACATCGATAAGGGACAGAAATACAACAGAAAGACTACCATGTCTGGAATGGGAATACGACACAACTTGGTACGACTTCACCATTGTTAGTCAGGTATGTCCATCAGTAATTTCGCCTTCTAGTATCTTGTCATATCTGCAGAATCTTTTAACATCACACAGACACCTAGCGTAGCCATGCGATGTAAATGATAAACATGTCGGCCTCTAATGTCGCAGTGAGAGGCTACAGATCGGCATGCCGACCTTTAATGTCGCAATGAGTTAAAATATCGACATAGTCGTCCGTTGGTGTCGCAATGTCTTTTAAAAGGTTATAGCTTTTAAAGATCGAAATATGAGGAATAAGTTTTACTCGTGATTTCTTGAATTAGCTCGATTGAGAGGTGACTGTTAACTAATAAATGATCTCTCCTCGAACGAACGAGTTCGCGTACTCAACTTTCAACCTCTTCGTACCTCTTGCATATCCAATCAAAGACAAATCGACCATAAATGAGTTTTTCGGTGACTGTGACGTCATCGACGAGGTCATCATGGATTTGTTTTCAGATATTCCGGTAACAGATATATTGGGTGCTTCAGGCAGAGGTACTGTACCTCAAAAATGTCCATTCCGCGTGAATGTTTACAACAAAAATGGCAGGCTGGTGTAGCAAAAAAAAAAAAAAATGGGAACCTAGCCCAACTCTCGTGTTCACACACAAAAAATTCACCCAAATCATTTAACGACCTGGCTAAGTTTATCTTCTAGCGAATTTGACATTGAGGCCCTTATGAGATAACTAAGTGTTGGAATTACAACACGTATAAGGGAAGTGGGAAGAGGTGCCGACATACTGACTGCGTCATATGACTTCACAGAATAGTCTTCTGGTAAACCTATTCTAAAGCACCTACCAAGAATCTAACGATTCGAGATATGTGTTGTATATCGACATAATCGTTCGTTTAGGATATTTGCGACGTAACGGGCCGACATGCCGGCGTTAAAATCGCATTGCCACATTAGAGCTTTTGCGAAGTTAAGGACCTCCACACATCGCTCCTGTGAAATCCCCAATATCGGTATTAATTTATTTGGGTGAACGGTTCTCATTGAGCTCGGAATAACTGAGGCATGTTAGGATTCCGATATCGCCCGGGGGAAACCACATGGACTTTTAGGACACAGTGTGTTAATAAAAGATGTAAGAAAAGAAAGTACAAAAATCTTTGCTTTCATAGAATATTGTATGGTTATCCTCCATTGATCATATATAGCCAGGTACCTATATAATTTAAACTGTCAGATTACCGGCTGCTATTCATCATCTGCGATGTATATCTTGTGTACATTTTATCTCCGTTTTTATTCGGCCCATTCGCAAGAGATTCTGTGCTTGGTTCGTGAGAAGGGCCTTCAGTCACGTCAGTCATTGATGAGGGGTTGAATTACCGTTATAGTATGTGTTCCATGTGTGTTAGATGATTAAAATGCTTTCCGCCAAATTAATACCACATCAATCGGATTGTAATACTTGGAAGGCATTCATCGCCGTTTTTCATTGGCGAATTTTTTGGTAACTTTTTCTATAAATAGCGTACCTAGTCTCCATTGGGTAAAAGGGTATCTGCGTATGCGTCCTTCCATATTAAGATTGAATAACTTCAATTTCATTGAGATAACAACAATAATATAATCATCCCCCTGGAGATTTAGTTAAGTCGGTATCCATGTCCGTCCAGACGTCCATGACGCTCATCCATTAACATCAGATGAGTTGTTTAAGCTGATCTGTCATCACAGCTCTCGAGCTAGCGTATCTAATTCCGCTTAAGCCGATGCTAGGGGCCGTGTGGATACTTCATTGTCTCCACATGAACATCTACAATAAAAGCGCGACTGAGATACTAAGGCTACGTCCGAGAATCCACCGTATTCTCGAGTTTGAATGCTCGAGTCTGAATGTTAGGTGTCGACGAATACTTTTTAGTCGCCAGACGTCAATTTTTCCCACCTCTTCCATATCACTCCAATCCAACGCATCTGTAACGACTTCCCGTAAACATATACGAACCGGTGTATTTAAAGGATTGGTAATTATGAGGATTTTATAAAATGATGGTTTATATATTTTCTCCGCAAAACGGCATGATAATAGCAAGTAATAATCTGACATACACATACAATGTAATATAGGTTTTACCCACTTTTATCCTCAGAAATGCAAACATTTTGAAGAAAATTGACGAAAACATCACTTTTCTGCTACCCACACAATGGATGAGGACAGATGGGCTAAGGTAGTGTGGAAGGAAGGAATCAGAATAAACAAACGCACAGGATGGTTTGGGGAACTAGATATAATAAGACGACGGCATGATATTGATTTATCGATGATAGAAAATGGGAGTAAACAGTGGAAAAAAGAAGTATTCCTGAAAATTCAGGATGAATGGGAGGACAGCTGGAGGGAAGGTGTGAATAGTAAGATCTCACTTCAGGTGTATGGGAACAAAGAATTTCCCAAGCGAGAGAAGTATGTTGACTGGATGGGAGATTTTTCTTGGTTGGCAAAAGCTAGAGTCGGGTCATTGGCAACTCGAAGTAGGCTGAAGAGGGACTTGGAAGAAAAGAAGTGTAGAACTTGTGGAGAAGTGGAAGATAGTAAACACATAATACTAAAATGTGTCAGATTTAACGCAGAAAGAGTGATGCTGAAAAAGAAGTTGTTCAAAAAGAGTATTATGAATGGGATACAGTGGCAGAAAGTGAGCTGGGATGACGGGGACAATTCATGTCTAACTGAGGTACTTGGATTAGGTACACACCCATTGAATAGACAGGAGAGTGGTCTCATTAACGATTTTATTAGGGATGTTTGGGAAGTACGAAAAGAGTTGGACTAGGAGAATCAGGTATATAGGAGTCAGGGGAAATGGCAAGATTATTCAAATAGAATCAGAGATGATGGGGAGAAGTAAGCATCAGGAATTATTTACCGTGACACAAGGGAACGTACATGCACATAGGATGGAGCCTGGGAATGCTGGATGATGAAAGCTATGGCATTGGATTATATTATCCTGTGGGAAGGGGCACGAAGGGATATACGGGCATATGTGATCGTGGAAAATAAGGGAAATATTAAGAGAGTTGATTACAGAAGACAGTGGGAATATGCACAATGAGGGAATTTACTGGGATATATGATAGAAAATAACAAGTGAAAATACTTGGGGAAAGCACAGGTGTATATAAGGCATTGTAATTTATGACATTAGGTGAATAGGTACAGTGAAGGGAAAATAGTGGGATATTGTATTGAGGAAAATGAGAAATACTGGGTGGGATATTTACATGTACATGGCACTGCATTTATGATCTCGGGATTTAGGCAAAATGACAGGAAGTATTGGGGTATTTTATTGGGGGAAAATGAAGAGAAATGGATTAAATAATTGGTGAATATATATAGAGATGATTAAGAGAAATAGAGGTAAGGCTGGTGACCTGATCAAGGTTAGATGATATGGATACAGATGTAAAGAAGATATAATGGGGAAGGACCGATGGCTAGGCGTCATTGGTATGAGGGAGCAAGTGTAGGTCGGTGTGGGGGAATGCGTTGTATGGCATGCTCTGTTTTAGGAAAATAGTGGGATATTGCATTGAGGAAAATGAGAAATACTGGGTGAAATCTCCATGGCACTGGATTTGTGATGTCGGGGAAATAGGCAAAATGACGGGAAATATTGGGGTATTTTATTGGGGAAAATGAAGAGAAATGGGTGAAATAATTGGTGAATATATAGAGAGGATTAAGAGAAATAGAGAGAAGACTGGGGACCTGATCAAGGTTAAATGTAGATGATATGGATAATATATGTAAAGATATACTGGGGAATTACCAATGGCTATGCGTCATTGGCATGAGGGAGCATGTGTAGGGCGGTGTGGGGGAACGTGTTGCACAGCATACTCTGAATGGGAGCCTGGGAAGGCTGGATGATGAAAGCCATGGCATTGGATTATATTATCCTGCGGGAAGGGGCACGAAGGGATATACGGGCATATTTGATCGTGGAAAATAAGGGAAATATTAAGAGAGTTGATTACAGAAGACAGTGGGAATATGCACAATGAGGGAATTTACTGGGATATAGTGGAAATACTTGGGGAAAGCACAGGTGGATATAAGGCATTGTATTTTATGACATTAGGTGAATAGGCAATAGTGGGATATTGCATTGAGGAAAATGAGAAATACTGGGTGGTATATGTACATGTACATGGCACTGCATTTATGAGCTCGGGAATTAGGCAAATGACGGGAAGTATTGGAGTATTTTATTGGGAGAAAATGAAGAGAAATGGATGAAAGAATTGGTGAATATATAGAGATGATTAAGAGAAATAGAGGTAAGACTGGGGACCGGATCAAGGTTAGATGATATGGATACAGATGTAAAGAAGATATAATGGGGAAGGACTGATGACTATGCGTCATTGGTATGAAGGAGCAAGTGTAGGTCGGTGTGGGGGAACGCGTTGTATGGCATGCTCTGGTTTAGGGAAAATAGTGGGATATTGCATTGAGGAAAATGAGAAATACTGGGTGAAATTTCCATGGCACTGGATTTATGATGTCGGGAAATAGGCAAAATGACGGGAAATATTGGGGTATTTTATTGGGGAAAATGAAGAGAAATGGGTGAAATAATGGGTGAATATATAGAGATGATTAAGAGAAATAGAGAGAAGACTGGGGACCTGATCAAGGTTTAGATGATATGGATATATATGTAAAGATATACTGGGGAATTACCAATGGCTATGCGTCATTGGCATGAGGGAGCGGGGGAACGGGTTGCACGGCATACTCTGTATGACCTGTGCCCATTGTAATACGATGGAGTGCCCAATCAAACCAACCAACCAACCAACCGCCATTTTAAATTTTTCCATGTTCCTTTGCCAGGAGGATTATGCAAACTGAAAAATGACTGCAATATGATAAACTACAAAGTTACGGATTGTAATCTCTGAACTGTTGTCGTTCCGGAGAGAGGGTAGAAAGTTTGGTGGGGGGGGGGATTATGCTCCCTCAGGTGCTCCATAGGCCTGATAGGAATAATCCAACCATTAGACGTCACATGAGGTTGATATCCAACAGTAAACATGGTAAACTGAAAAAAAATACCCCCTTCACAAAAAGGAGTCTATGCACATACATTGTCACTGATCAAATCTATCTAAACATCATTGCTCAACACAAAAGCTGTGCTAAATATTCTAAATATTGTGGTTGTATTCTAACCGTAGGATGCAATATGTGTGATTAAGACTGTCCTATCTACCTTCTCAATTATCTGTTTGAAATGTATCATATTGTATTCAGTATTCATTCCATTGCCATATACAATCAGAATTTGCTTTGTGTCTCAAATCATTTGGAGGCCGTATCCAAATTTCATCTTCACAAAATATTTCCTTCCAGAGGAGGGGTTTCGTGTAGTTGAATTGCCATAATTTACCTATTAATGATCCAATCTGTCTGAAAATGAAGGTATACTGTTCAACATTTGCTGCAGTGTTTATTAATATCAAATGTGACTGATAAGTGCATAGGTTCCCCAGACCTCATATATTTGGCAAACGACCACATATCCCACTAATACATAAATCTGTGTTGCTTAATAAGTGCCCAGATCAATATTAATAAAATAAGGTTAGTAATTTTAAAACATTACACCCTTTCCATGCATTCTTACGGAGCATTCTTGTTCAATTAACATTTGAATACAATCCCCAATGATGTCATGCAGCTGGGATACAGTGACAAATGTTAGGAAATGAAACACTGATATTGGTGATATAGATGTTTACATAGATTTCCATCAGTAATAAGAACGATATAGCAATACAAGTACGCATACCCACATTTTCGAAGGGCATATTCGCTCGTATACGGGCCGAAGTGATATACATTTGATATAAAAAGAAAAATCCTGATTGTATATATGCCACAGATATTTCCCACAGATATGTCGGATAATAAGAAAGATATGACAGTTCATTCACACATAATCCCGTTTTCAAAAACTGTTTTGCTCGAATGATATTTGAATATTACTACAAGTGTCACCATAGAGAGAGAGAGAGAGCGAATTAAGCTTTAATGTCGCATTCAGCTATATAGCGACGACCAAACAAAATTCTAAGTATTTAAGTTAATAACTTCAAGTTGGTAATCCAACACATTAAGACATGGACACATTAAAACTTATACAACAAACCAATTTCTCTCAAATAACCTAAAATACAGTCTTCTTTTACCCGAGTAAAAAGATCTTCTAAAGTAGCTGCTTGATAAAAAGAATCTCTTACAATCTTAAACTATATACAGTCAATCAGAATATGTTTCACTGTGAGATCTTCGTGTCATGGAATACACATTGTTGCTGGTTCCTATATTAGTAAATGTTCGTAAGTTAATCGGGTATGGCCGATTCTACATCGCCTTATCATGGCTTGATCGAAATGTTTCTGACTACTCAGATGAATATGTCCTACAGTTTTTTGAAACTCACGAAGTTTGTTATTATCTAAGGATTGAAACCGCTTTCTCACATAAGCGCAGGTAGAGGGTCTGAAATCGGTATATGGGATTCCAACTGGATCAACCTTATTATCTAGGGCTGCCTTAGCCATTTCATCAGCTTCAGTATTTCCTTTGATGCCAACGTGGCTAGGCAACCAACAACACACAAAATCAATCTGTTGACGAAATCTACGATCATATAATTGTAGAATGTTCAAAATGGTGGAGTGACTTGAAGTTCCACTCTCAATCGCTTGAAGGCATGACGGTGAATATCACATATGTTCCTCCTATAGTAGACCCAATATCTTCTAAAGCTAACAATAGAGCTTTGGCTTCGGGAGTGAAAAGCGAACTTTTACCTGGAAATCGACAGATTTAAGTTTCGGAACTAAAGACACATACTACTACTCTCTCACCATCTTTAGAACCATCTGTTTAAATAGCTTGATGCGATCTGTATTTTTCTTTCAATAGATCAAGTTCTTGTGTATACACGAGATGACTCGTGTCTGCATTTTACGATCGCTAATTGCCAAATATGATATTACATTGCTGGATTGGTATATCTTATGATGTATTTGCGGACTATTTCATGTGGATTACTTACACTCCAGATGTCACATTGCTATATTGAACCAGTAGCTATCATCCAATCTCATCAATTTCATTTTCTGCTTTATCTCGCACTCAAATCATCTCATTTGTCATCGCCAGCTGCACACGAGTCATGAAATACCATAGTTACCCATTGATACTGTCAGCAGGGGTCTAAATAATAGGGTGTCCACCTCTCCTGCACAGATAGATTTTATAGATGACCGACTGAAAATAAAACTACCTTTGTCAGTAGGAGTATTTATCATACAGAAACTATTTTTTATCAAAGTCTGTAAGGGTTGCAATATGTGTCATTAGGTAGCCATGTTGGGTAATCCACAAGAGCATCTTTTCTTTGACCCTTGCTTATCATTGAAAATTATTGAGAGCCACACAAAAGACACCCTCTGTGGATTACCTCCAACATAACTACTCCAGGACAATAATTCATTCTAAAAGAAAACGTCCGCACCGTTGACAAATACCAAAATCGGAATTCCATCATTGGAGCGATATACAAGAGACGACATCTGGCGACTAAAGAGCAGTCATAGAAAGCTTCCCTCGGCACCTCACATTCAGACTCGAGAATACGGTGGATTCTGGGATGTAGCCTTAGTATCTCAGCCGTGCTTTTATTGCAGCACCGGCTTCAGCGGAATTAGATTGTCCTTGATGTGAAAAGTGGATCTCATTTTTCAGGTTGTTGCATTCAAGAGACCGGTAGAAATATATTTTACTCGTCAACTCGGAGAGGTAGAATCTGTTTAAAATATTTAATTTAAAAAATGACGATTTTTAGCATGTTTATTTCTCTGGTGGCAAATAACTATCCCATATTTCATCTTCTGACTGCAGTGCAGTATTTCATATGTACCGAGATGGTACATTCTTATGTCTACCACATTTAATCTTTCCAATGTTGGAATTGAATATCTGCATGTAATTGAACTATGAAGATATGGTCCTTCATTTCACGGTACTTCATGGCATATTGACCTATTTTGCTGACATGAATCCAATACTTTCATAAGTAAACTATAGGAGGCCACCGTATAGCCATAAAACCTGGTGACGTTCTATACCACTCCCAATCCCATAATACATTACTCGTCCATGCCAACTAATAATGATGGGTGGCAATCAAACTAATTCCATTCAATTACACTAAAATATGACGTAGCTCATACAACAAAATAAATCATGTCAATATAATGACAATGCCATTCATGCGCAATTAAATACTATTTTACAAACTCCTCATTTGAACTTCATCGCCCATCATTCTTTGCAGATATATTTTGCCCCGTTATTATACGTGACATTCCTGTTTGATCCAAGCAGAAAATTTAGCGTGAAACAATTTAAGAGAATCATCTTGATACCACAGTAATCATTTTCAGACGTTGCTGAGTGTGACCAGGACGGCTTTTCGGATTTGGATACTTGTGTCGAATCCTTTCCCTTCGATTTGAAACATTGACGTGTAGTATACCATAGGATATTGGAATGGCTACGAATCATCAAAGGTATAACTTTGGGTTCCTGTGATGTTTTTGAATAGCGCAATGCAACATATCTGATTGAGTTCAAGTATATGAATTGAACGACACTCCAAATATACGTCTATGTGTATGGCCTACGTATTTAGTAAGGTATCAATACCAGAAATATGCTTAACGGTCATTCCAGGACGCAGTTACGGCTTACCGCCATCCTTATCAAACTTCTATTATACCACGACTTAAATGTCCTCGTTGGATTTAGTAACATTGTCAGATACCCCTCTCAAATAGATCAGTAACAATCCATTAGATTAGTAAATCTTAAATGTCCTCGTTTGTCAGGCCCCCACAATTTATCGTGAAACAATTTATAATAATCTTCTTGATATCACAATAATCATTTTCGGCCGTTGCTGAGTGTGACGAGAACGTGTTTTGGGTTCGGATGCTTGTGCCGAATCCTTCCCCTTAAATTTGAAAAATTGGCTTGTAGTTTAGCATAGGACCTTAGAATGGCTACATATCATCACAGTGATCGCTTTTGGTTCTTGCGACGTTTTTATAAATATGCAGTAAGTACTTTTGTCTGTGGAGTCATAGGACTTCTTGTCAGTACGCCGACATCGTTGTCCACCACACATTTAATGTTGCGTTTAAGACATATGCCTTCATTTACAATTCTTGTTCTATCATTTTCTGTGCGCCGACACCTGGCTGGCCCCGTGAGCTGTGGTTCGTCAATTCGAGCGCCTCCCTATGTCTTCGCTCCAGAATATATTTTTAATCGATGATAACTGGTATATTTTCTACCTAAAGTTGCCAAAATTATCATAAATGTAAGGTCCTTTCCTGGAATAGTAGAAATATTTTATCGATATTATCATGGCTGAAAAGGGAGAAATCCTCAGAATAACCTGCGCATGCGGTGGCCCAGGTGCTGTGTACCAGTGTCTGCGACACCGGGGCAAGAATTAATGTGGACAAACCCTGTTACTTTTCATTTATTTCTCCAGTGGAACCTCATCTGTGATCGGGAATGGCTTGTTGCCACGGCCGGATCTGTGTTCATGGTCGGAATTTTGGTTGGATCTTTTATCGTCGGAATCATATCAGATAGGTAAGTGTGTTTAATTATCTATCAATTATATGTAAAAAAAATAGCCTGTCCTTTTCTTCAGTTATTTTTAATTACATACATATATCACCAGAGTAGATGGTACATCTAGGAAATGTTTCTATCTGTGTGTGAAAAATGAAAGCATTTTTAAGCATATTAAAATGATTCTGTGGATATTTTTCGAAAAGGAAAATGCTTGAATTGCAAATTTGCCAATTATCTTCAAAACAATAAAAGCATGGCTGATTAAAAAATTATCACAGGGATCACTTTTGATTCTTGCATGCAGTCAGTATATTTGTCTGTGGGGTTATTTGACTTCTTGACGATACGCCGGCATCGTTTTCGCCACCCCTTCAATGTTGCGTTTAATAATTACCCAGTTTACTGACCTTTGCTTCACAGTCTACTTGCCTCGGAACTCTGGTAATCCTCCCAGAAATACGTCCTATCAATAATCATTGCAAAATATAAAGAAACTCAATGAGAATCGAGGGTCCATTTCTATTGAGAAAGTGACAAATCTTGCAACCATGTGTGAGCTTTTTGTGTGCATTGATTGTTCATTATATACACGAAATCCATCTCATGCGTCGAATGTCATTGATTGGCATGGTTGCTGGAATATTTTGCAGCCCTGAAAGTAGGCTATTGGTCGATTTTCCAACAAAAGTACACTGTTACAAAGTACGTACATAGCCTGAGCATTCCCTTCTTCATGGTCAATGCGTGATATGATATGGATTCAAATTATCTTTAAATGATTTAGTGTTACCTGAATTTAAACGGAATGACCTGTCAGTGAAAATGTAGTCTTGAAATTTCCTCGCTAATAACTCACTGTTCTAATCAAAATTATTGTTCATATTATATCTAATATTCTTACAGTATAACTTTCAAACTATAAGAAGCTTCTTATGATTCTCTTGTGGAGGAAATATTACCACGGCTTTTATTCAGTTCTGATTTTCATGAACGCAACATTACACATGCCGCTCAAATGTTCTGCTAAGGAGGCAGTCATAAACCAACCAGGGTCATATGCTAAATACCATTATTACCCACATCTGATACATTCATAAACCCAACCAATTCATACCAGAATATGTATCTCAGTCAGGCTTTGTTTGTGTGTGTTCATTTGAACACCATGGAGATGTAAAACACATGATATTCAAACGGCTCCTAGCCCCGGGTTAGGCAGAGGTTATAAAACGTTGCGCCAGAAATCTTAACGCGACGATCGTATTTTGCCGTCAGTGAGTGTACATTTGACCTGGAAGGCTTATCTGAACAGATATAAGGGAGCGTCTCAGAAGTCGGAACGTTCCATTGCAGTAATTTTTATTCCGATGGAACACAACTATGTTCCGGTTTATTCCTCTGGAACGTTCTTGTCAAACAATATTTCCTGTCGAACGTTCTACACAAGTGGAACGTTTCTGCCAAATATTCTGTGAAAATGCGAACGTTCTGCTTCAGAAATGGAGAAAAGTGCCCCCTTTGCCGAGGTGTAGGGATACGCGTGCACGCGAATGAAATGGCTTCGTTATATGCTGGCAAGTTTACGGCTCGTGTCGGGTCTGCTTTTGGGTCCTCTGTTTTTGTACAGCAGGTAAATTAAAGAGTCGGCAACTTCGGGATAATTGTGCTGGTCTTATGAAATCGTCGATTCCATTATGATTGTCTTAAAACGTAAAAAAGAGATTTCGATCAAAAAAGCTTGTAAGACAATCCACATTCGTGGAGTGAAATGCCGACTCATACTCTGTCATATTCCGCCATTTGCACATCGATCGAATATGGAGATCATTTTCTGTTATCTCGTGGCATCGACTCGTGTTGGCAGGTTCGTAATTCAGCCGATATCTGTTTCTGCGGAGTTCAACCAATCGGAGTAAGAAAGTCGCCCATTTTGATAACTTCGGGACCGAGCGTCCTCTTCATTTTTGCAGGATTTTATGCGAGAGAGTGAATAAATTCCAACATTAACGCACAATTAAGATTCTTAGGATATTCAAGAAAGAAAGTGATGACAGGTGGGGCTATTTTTACGATATAATGCTCAATTTGAACCAGAAATAGATGGGCTATCTAGTGGCTGGTCCATACACAATCGTAGGGATTTGACACAACGAAATTTTTCGGTTGAAATTTTTAGGTTTCTGGTTATTTCTCTCATGGAAACAATTATTTTATTGATCAACTATGCGAAAAAAACTTGACAAATAGGTACGGTCAGTAGACTATAACGGCATACCGCGCAATCCGTACACAATAATTCGAACTTCGTTTCTATTCAACAAAGATGGAATCATCTCTAGAAATCCTATTACGCATATTCAATAGACTTTGGTATAGAGAAGAATTTCCTCCGTCTTGGCACAATGCCATAGTTATACCAGTACCAAAGCCTGGTCGTGACCATACAGACCCTGGTAATTATCGTCCTATTTCACTGACTAGTTGTGTCTGCAAAACAATGGAACGCATGATAAATGATCGCCTTGTTTGGTACCTGGAAACTGAAAAGAAACTTACTGATATTCAAGCTGGTTTCCGAAAAATAGAAGTACCATTGATCATTTAGTCAGATTAGATTCGTTTGTTAAGAATGCTTTCGCCAAGAACGAACATGTGGTTTCTATCTTTTTTGATTTAGAAAAAGCCTATGATACTACATGGAAATACGGGATTCTTAAAGATCTTCAAAAGATGGGATTAAAAGGTCGTTTACCAGTTTTTATTTCCAACTTTTTGAATGATAGACAATTCCAAATTCGTTTGGGTACAACTATGTCTGATCATTTTGATCAAGACCAGGGTGTCCCACAGGGCAGTATTTTGTCTACTACTCTGTTTAGTATTAAGATCAACAGCCTGGCTGCAGTTCTGAATAATTCAATTGATGGCTCACTTTTTGTAGACGATTTCAATATATCGTGTAGTGGGAAAAGTATACACAGTATTGAGAGAACATTACAACTTTGTCTACACAGAATTCAGAAATGGTGTCTAGAAAATGGTTTCAAGTTCTCCAGAGCTAAGACAAATTGTATACACTTTTGCAGAAAATACTTCCAGCACGAAGATCCAAAACTAAAATTAGACGGAACTGAAATCAAAGTAGTAAAAGAGGTCAAATTTCTAGGCATGTGGTTTGATCAACGACTAACATTCAAATCACATATAAATTGCTTAAAAGCCAAATGCACGAAAGCTCTGGATTTGTTGAAAGTCGTTGCCAGCTATAAGTGGGGGGGAGATCAGCAAACTCTCCTTCATTTATATCGATCGCTTGTTCGTTCCAAACTCGATTATGGTTCTATTGTTTACAATGGTGCAAGCAAGTCAAACTTGGCAAAGCTAGATCCTATTCTCCATCAAGGACTAAGGCTTTGCCTCGGTGCGTTCAGAACATCACCCAAAGAAAGCTTGTACGTAGAAGCGGATGAAATTCCTTTAGAACTTCGGAGAATTAAATTATCGCTGCAATATATCACAAAACTGCGTTCGAACCACTCAAATCCTGCATATAACTGTGTTTTCAACCCTGAGTACGCAGATTTATATTCGCTAAAACCCTCGATTATTCCACCTCTTGGAATCCGTATGAAACCACATCTTGTAGCAGCTGGTATCAAAGTTAGTCAGATTTTTACCTAACGAGCTCTTGCCAACTCCACCATGGCAGTTAGCCACACCAGAAGTAGATATTTCACTGACTAAATATAAAAAGGCAGACACGAGCCAGCTCGTGTATACTCAGGAATTCGGTCTACTGAGAGAGATATACAGTTCACATCAGGCTATTTATACAGATGGTTCTAAAGATGGTGAGAGAGTAGCATGTGCTACTATCTTTAGTTCCAAAACTAAAACGTATCGACTGCCAGGTAAAAGTTCCATATTTACTGCAGAAGCAAAAGCTCTATTATCTGCTTTGGAAGGTATTGGATCCACTAGAAGGAAAAAATATGTCATATTCTCAGATTCACTGTCATGCCTTAAAGCAATTAAAATGGAAATTCCACTCATCCCACCATCTTGGAAATTCTACAATTATATGACACCAGATTTGATCAACAGATAGATATTGTGTTTTGTTGGGTGCCTAGTCACGTTGACATCAAAGGCAACACTGAAGCTGATAGACTAGCTAAGGCAGCTTTAGATGGAGAAGTTGACCCTGTTGGTCTCCCATACAGCGATTTCAGACCATCTATCTGCGCATATGTAAGAAGGCTGTTTCAATCGCTATGGGATACTATGAATAATAACAAACTTCACGAGTTCAATAAAACGGTTGGTTATACTCACCTGAACAGTCATAAACGCTTCGACCAGGCCATGATTAGACGATGTAGGATCGGTCACACACGATTAACTCATGAATATTTACTAAAACAGGAGCCGATTCCAAGGTGTATACCTTGCCATGAAGATCTGACGGTGAGACATATTCTCCTGGACTGCATAGATTTTAAAACTGTAAGAGATACTTTTTATCGAGCAGATACGCTGGAAGATCTTTTTAGCAGAGTGAAAGAAGATTGTATTTTAGGTTATTTGAGAGAGATTGGTTTGTTGTACAAATTTTAATGTTTGTACCTGTTTTAACGCATTAGTTTACCGAGTTTTTGAATTGATTGCTTAGAATTTTGTTTGATCGTCGCTATATAGCTGAAATATTGCTGAATGCGACGTTAAACCCTAATTCTCTCTCTCTCTCTCTCAACAAAGATGGAACTATTTTCTATCATTATTTGTCCGAACGTTCCTGTGCCACAGAACGTTCTGATACTTCAAAACGTTCTGAGAAAAAAATGCCGAACGTTCCATCATTAGGAACGTTCTCGGCGAATGTTCTTTTTATTCAGAATGTTTTACTCGAACGTTCTAATTCAGAACATTCTACCAGATTTCATGGAATGAAAATTTCATTCCGACTTCTGGGACGCTCGCTAAGGGTGATGAGGGTATAACAGTCAACTGCAACTCTTGTATGTGCGGATGATGGAGTGAACAATTTCAAAGTTGGAGAAGTGAACAGAGGGATTTTACTGCACAGGACCCGGTGATATCGTTTTGAATTGTTGACATGTTAAAGTAGAGAACAAACATACTAATAACAGTTCAGAGAATAGACTAGTTATACTAATTATATGACTGCATGCGTTACTATACTTTGTAGTTATTGGTCTGTTTAAGATCTACTGGCATTATTTTACTTCGCATATCCTAGATTTAGATGAATACATCAGATACAAAGACTTGTTAGGGGTAGTTTTTTTTGTTTTGAGAAGGCAGGTTCTGTTTTCAAAATCAGTAGATCAGAATTCCCCCCCCCCACAAAAGAAATAGAGCCTGATAAATAGGGATTCTGATTACATTAAGTTCTGATGCTCACGAGGCATCAAAGGTTGCATATCTAAAAATTTAGAAGATTAGAATAGGAATCAAATTGTATCTGATAGTACGGTAGAAATTGATTCGTCCTCAAGGTGAAGGTATATTGACTGAGTAGATATCTGGTAGGAATTTGATAAATGTAGACCAAAATATATTAAAAGGGCTGATATCTTGATCTGCTCCAAGAAAAGGAAGTCTTTAGAAGTTTGGCGTGGTTTTATGGTCAAACTGGTGCCTGTCCCATCTTGACTAAAGAGTTCAGTTGACATCACAAGAGACCGAACTCTTTGAGATAATTCTATTTTGCCTTTCCCAGGGGTCCAGTGGTTTGTGATGATAGATTTATTGCTTCAGTAGGCTGTTAATGGGGAAGGCAGATACACATGTTAGGTAACCAATCGGCTGGTGATTAGTGTCCTGGACTGAACACAGAGTAGGTCATTAAACAGGAGAACATTCCAAATGAGAGGTCATCCGGGTGTAGAATTTAGCCCTGCTGGATACAGTTTAAGTTTAAGTATATCTCAAAAATAACAAACCCACCCAGAAGTGGTACTTATATTAAATTGTAAGAACAGAAATAAGAATGGATTATGATAAGACAGATACAGATTTTGATGCTAGATGGTTGGAGGAAATGGAAGATGGATGTGTAACATAATGCAGGGATTAATACAGGGAGAGCTTGATATAGACGTTTCAGGAATTTCATGCGCAGTGTGTGGGTCAGATATGGATATGATAGGTATGGTAGAACAAGAAGGACCCGCACGAGAAAATCCAAAACATGCTGAACAATGGGTTTTGTGAACGTAAATGGTTTCGGGAAGATTGATCAGGTAGCAGGTATATATGGGAAATTAGGAGAAGAATGTGACATTGCAGAGACTGCAAACCTAGATGTAGTCAGCATGATTGAAACCCACTTAGGTAAAGGGTCAGCGAAACTGGATGGGTTAATGGCGGATAATAGGTTATTTGAGGGCAGAAGGACGAAGGGTGATAAGCGAGGAGCTGGTGTAGCAGTGGCGGTAAAACAGAAAAGACAGGTATGTGAGATAACGATGGAAAATATGGGGTTAAGCAAGGAAGGAGAGGAATGGGGTGAAATTATCAATGAAATAGTGTAGGTATCCGGGGATCTTGGTGGTAAATATGGAGTGGGAGTGATGTATGCAGCACAGCAAGATGTGGAGAGATCTTGGAATGACCGACTTTTATGATTTAGTAACAGTACAAATTGCAAGATCGGAAGAAATGGAGTATAGTATCATTTTGTTGGGTGATCTGAATGGACATATAGGGAATAAAGTGGGAGAGGGGATTCCGGGTAACAAAGCAAGTAAGAATTTGATTGCGAAAATACTACTAGACCTTGAAGCAAGTCAGGAGCTATACATTGTAAATAGATCCATCAAATGCTCAGGGATTTGGACAAGGGAGAGTGGAGAGTTGAAAACAGTGGTAGATTATATTCTGATAAGTGAACAGGAGTTGGGAAATGTCGAATTCATGGTTGTGGATGATGACTATAACTATGATATAGGTAGTGGCCATAACTGGGTTATGATGAAAATGTCACAAGACATACAGAAGAAGTATGGGAAGCAAAAGATGCATTATAGATGGGAGGAGGAGGGAGGGAATTTGGCTTAATGTCACACTCAAATTTGTTTCACTCATATGATGACGGTCAGTTTGGTTGGTGGAGGAAGCCGGAGTACCCAGAGAGAACCACCGCCCTTCGGCAAGTAACTGAAAAACTTTCACACATGGACCAGCTGGGCTCGAACCCGTGCCGGTTCAGCGGCGTGAGGCTAGCGGTCACCAGCGAAGCGCCTAAGACCACTCGGCCACCGAGGGCCCCTCAGTATAGATGGGTTATAAATGAAGAACCAAACGGGAAAAAGTTTTGGGTGAGTGTTGAATACGAATTCTTGGACTGGGAAACGGAGATTGAGAAACTGGTAACTGGGGATGAACAGGGTGTGGTAAAAATGATGATTGAAATGTTTAACACAAGGTCAATAGATGCTGCACGACAGAATATCCCATGGGTGAAGTGTACATTTGGGGAAAGACGAGGAAACAGTGACATAAGGCAGGCAAGACGTGCAGCGCGTGAGGAGGTAAAAATAATATCTATATGCGGGAGTGGTAAAACGAAAGAGATAGTGGAGAGGGCTAGAACTGAATACGAACCGACAAGAAAACAGGTTAGAGATCTATCGTGTGAGATCACAAGAATATGCAATCAAGAGGTAATTTGATGAATCGAACGAGAAGGTAAGGAAGGGAGTATAACATTTTTAAGGTTTGTGAATGAAGGGAACAAGCCAGTGGTAACGGGGGCATTAAAACAACCCAGGGGGTGACTACGAGCAAGGCATATATTTAGGAAATGGTGGAAACAAAATGGGAGGAGGTGAGCAGGGAGCATGAACACAGAGCAGCAGATGAAGTCATATTAGAGAATATTAGACAAGAAGAGAACAAATGTTTGAACGATGAACATACAGAGATGGAATCCATTTTAGATGAACCCGAGATAGAGGAGAAGAGGGTGATGGGCGGTTAGTAGAATGTCTCAATATACTCATATGTAGAATATGGAACGCGGTTAGTAGAATGTCTCAATATACTCATATGTAGAATATGGAACGATGAAACGATTTCCATGATATGGAAAGTAGCTAGGATGACCCTGAGACATAAGGGAGGAGATAAAAAGTTACTGGACAATTACAGAGGGATAACTGTGACCAGCAATGTTGGCAAAGTGTTTGTAAGGATCTTAGGTAACAGATTTCATAGAGATGTAGAATCCAGGGGTTTACTGGGGGAAGTGTGTCAATGTGTCAAGATAACCTCTTTATATTGACACAAATACTAGAACAGAGGAGTACTATACACCAGGGCAGTTGTTTGGCATTCATAGACGTAGAAAAGCATATGACAGAGTATGGAGAGAAGCACAATGGGCAGTTCTACAAGGGCTAGGTTATAGTGGCAAGATTTTGAATATAGTTTAAAGTTTATATGAAGAAGTCAAATTCAAGATAGGCTTTGAAGATGTTGAGATAGATTTCATTGAGCTAAAAGAAGGATTGAAACAGTGTTGTATTTTGTAGCCATTATTATTCGCCATGTACCTTGCAGAGTTAGGGAGGCAGTTATTAGCATCAGGGATGGGCATTAAAATAGGAAAACAAATTATGCCTGGGGTCTTCTTCGCAGATGACATTCTGCTACTAGCAGAAAAGAGAAAGGAGTTATACATTCTCCTTGACCTAGCAGGAATATTTGGTTTCGAGCTTAAGATCTTCTATAGTCCCCTAAAGAGTGCTGTTATGGTTAGCGGAGAAGATAAACATGGTAATACTAAATAGAAATTAGGAAAAATTGATGTGAAGGATGGCGAAGAATATGATATGCAGATAGGATAGGTGGACGAATCCAAATATTTGGGAGTTAAAGTGAGGACGAAGGGAAGTATTTTTGTCAGCCAAAAACAGTCAATGATCGGAACGGCTAAACAAATGCTCGGATTGATCAAGTCTATAAGTAGCAACTCTTTTAATCCTAGTATGTGTGCTAGGATACTTTGAGAGAGAATAGCCATCCCCAGGATTTTATATGGAGTGGAAATTGTGGAGCTTGATAGGCAAACGGCAGAGGCCCTAAATTCGATGGAGCTCCAGGTGGGCAGATGGATCGTAGGCGTAAACAGGCGGACAGCAACGGAAGCTATTTATGGGGAGCTTGGTTGGACAAAGATGGAGGAGAAAGTTAGCAGATTGAAGCTAAACTATTATGGACGGCTTAGTTCATTGGACAGATGGGCTTAGGTAGTGTGGGAGGATGGAATCAGCATAAACAAACGCGCAGAATGGTTTGAGGAACTAGATATGATAAGACGACGGCAAGATATTGACCTATCGATGAGAGAAAATGGGAGCAAACAATGGAAAAAAATTATTTCTGAAAATTCTGGATGGAAGGGAGGACAGCTTGAGGGAAGGTGTGAACAGTAAAATCTCACTCCAGGTGTATGGGAACAAAGAATTCCCCAAGCGTGAGAATTATGTTGACTGGATGGGCGATTTTTCTTGGTTGGCAAAAGATAGAGTCGGGTAACTGGCAACTTGTAGTAATAGACTGAATAGGGACTTGGAAGAAAAGAAGTGTAGAACTTGTGGGGAAGTTTAAGATAGTAAAAACATAATACTAAAATGTGTCAGATTTAACGCGGAAAGAGTGATGTTGAAAAAGAGTTTATTCAATAAGAGTACCACGAATGGGATACGGTGGCAGAAATTGAGCTGGGACGATGGCGACAATACCTGTTCAACTGAGGTACTTGGATTAGGTATACACCCATTAAATATACAGGACAGTGGTCTTATTAATGATTTTATCAGGGATGTTTGAGAAGTCCGAAAAGTGTTGGACTAGGCGAATCAGGTATATACGGGTCAGGGGAAATGGCTAGAGTATTCACATAGAATCACAGATGGGGAGAATTAAGCATCAGGGGTTATTTACCATTGACACAAGGGAACATACATGTACATAGGCTGGAGACTGGGAATGCTGGATGATGGAAACACCTCTGGCATTGGATTATATTATCTTGGGAGAATGGGCGCGAGGGGATATACGGGCATATTTGATCGCGGAAAATATTAGGAGAGTTGAACACAGAAGGTAGTGGGAAGCATGGGTGTGAATATGCACACTGAGGGAATGTATTGGAATATATGATAGAGGATAACAAGGGGAAATACTGAGGGAAACCACAGGTGTATATAAGGCATTGTATTTTATGACACAAGGTGAATAGGCACAGCAAAGGGAAAATGGTGGGATTTTGCATTGAGGAAAAGAAGGAGAAATACTGGGTGAAATTTCCATGGCACTGGATTTATGATTTCGGGAAATAGGCAAAATGACGGGAAATATTGGGTTATTTTATTGGGAAAAATACAGTGAAATAAGTGGTGAATATATGAATATATATAGATGATTAAGAGAAATAGAGGGAAGACTGGAGACCTGATAAAGGTTAGATGATATGGATACAGATCTTAAGAAGATATAACGGGAATTACCGATGGCTATGCGTCATTGGTACGAGGGAGCATACTCTGTATGACCAGTGCCCATTTTACTATGATGGAGTGGCCAATCAAACCAAACCAAACCGAACAACATTTATCACCGAATTCAAGAATCTTTTAATGGAGGCGTATGTGGTATATCCCTG
Organism: Hanleya hanleyi; assembly: GCA_036873755.1. NCBI lineage: Eukaryota > Metazoa > Mollusca > Polyplacophora > Lepidopleurida > Hanleyidae > Hanleya > Hanleya hanleyi. Next base: position 95,566 of record JAVTVY010035100.1, on the reverse strand, counting down.
TTTCTGTAGTAATATTCTGTGGCGTTGACTAAAATAGTCAATCTGCACATGATCTAGCAAATGCTACCAAGCGAGATATGTATACCGTAGGAAGGTTCTTATGGAATATTGCTATCCCGAAATGGGTATTCAACTATATCAAAATTGTAATGGTCTCTCTTGTCTTGACAAATTCTGCGTATATGCGTATTCATATGAGAAAATATAGACATGTAGGTCTGTCAAAAGTGATGCATAATTTGTACACACTGGGATAACTAAACGTTGTTGGTATATGGCATTGCCGAATTTCACATAGATATTGTTAATGGTAAACTCCCATAGTCGCCTAGCAGCTTGTACGTACAGAGATATTTCCCCGGATCTCCTGGGTGGCATAGCCGATCTGAACCTTTTCAATTGGTTGCAAAGGAAATAGCAGGATAACATATGCAATTTAGCCGTATCCATGTTTTGCCTCATGAAGAACGGACCATATCTCTGAGATTTTCCGTCACACTATAGCCAGTTTCTCACTGTCATTTTCTAAGGATAATACATGATCCCAGGGACTTCAGTGGGCTTTTGGAAAAAGGGAATTCCGATTATTGAAATACCGTATGGACTTGGTTACTGGGATTCGGCGTTAACTATTGAGGCGCCGGTAATGGTTTTCCTCTTCCCTCTGTTATTCCCAGCAGATCATTGAAAAATCACACATACATGTATATAGTCTCCGTTCCGGTACACTACAATTCTCTTCCACAGTTTTTGTTCAGATCCTCACTGACAGTTCAGATTAAGTCAACCTTGTCTCAATAGAATGAGTCAATGCCTTCATGCCTGTTTGGGTGCATCTCACTCAACCCACTCATTTATTTATACAGGGAAATGAATGAACGTGGCCATGACAATACTATCTACTGTATCTGTGGATATGTTAGGGCGTTTTGTCTTCTAGCAAGGGGAAAACAACTATTTTATCAGTCAATGCCACACGCAATAAATCCGTTGATGCAGAAATGTAGTGCTGTGAAATTTTCGCTCATCCTACCAGTTGTTTTTGCTCGAACGGGGGCAGCGCCCTGTGTTGTCATGATATATCATATTTTTGTGTAATTTGATGTCGTATTATGACAACATAGGGTGCTGTGAATCTGTGATCTGTCAACCCCCAATGCAGTGAAATTAAATGACCGAAGAGTAGGCACAGATAATTATGACATTTGATAAAATGATTATGTGATATATCAGCAAGTGAAAGCATTATAACCTAAAACATATGTAAAATATCTGCAGCATGCAGGCCATACATCGCATGGCATTTGATCGTATAACCACCAATATAACGTGTTTTACACTCATGAATATGGTGGAGATATATGAAACGCCATAACTATCACTTTGCGATCTTTCATATTTTTAAGGTTTTGCTAACTTTTGAAAGTTGTTAAGAGGTTTCATGTTTCTTAAGGTCTTTCATATTTTATAAGATTTTGGGGGGCCTTTCACATTTTAAAAGATTTTACTTTTTTCGAACATCTTTCATTTGGCCTCCTTCGAAATTAGTGGTGAAAGGATGTCTCTCGTCGAGAACCAGTCTTTAAATCCAAGGGGAAAATAGAAGACTAAATCCAGCGCGTTGGACTGGAGCATGTGAGGTCAATGGTCACTAATCAATACAATGTGACAATGTGCATCCATTCATTTTATTATTATTAATAATTTTATTTTAATTTTACCAACCGTCAACATATCAATATGTGGTCTGATTTGTTGCACCTTGAAGAACTATGAATACCTCTTCCATGCTAAATCTTGGTTTCGAAACCGGTAGATTCGTCCAACGCTAAACAATGAAATCCCTTTGCGACTCGCACAATGAACCGAATTTGTCAAACATGCAGTTATGTGTCAACCATTTTTACCTACCGTTTTAATGAAAGCTTTGTTTTTTATTCAAGGTTTGGTCGTAAAACTCCATTCATCCTGTCGGTTGTTATCCAGCTTGTGATAGGAATAGTGGCGGCCTTCTCCCCGAACTACACGGTATTCGTGGGGCTTAGAGTTGTAAACGGGATGGTGGCCATCGGCAGAATGCTCACTGGGATTGTCTTGTGTAAGTGCGAATGAACATTCGAATGCAGGAGAGAGAGAGAAAGAGAATTAAGGTTTAACGTCGCGTTCAGTAATATTTCAGCAATATACCGACCGCATGTACGTCACATGATCTAAGTGTAATAAATACGTGAGCGTCTATTTTGTCCAAATAGATTGACAAACCTTCCTTCTAACAATAAAGCCGCTTGACAGGAAAGACCAAACGGCATTACAAAATCGCTAAGCGTATTTCGACGATATCTTCAAATATTGACTGGGCTATTAGCTTTTCTAAACTATTGTAACGAATCCACAAATAACTTGGATTTATGTCTTTCTGGTCCTGTTCTCTTGGTCTACATGTGCCTGTAATTACGGAAGGCGACAGTTCTGAGTTGGTGAAGTCACTGCCTCACTCTAAAATTCATCCAACCATGCTAACCATAGATGCATCTCTCTGGACAGTTGCTAAATAATTCTCTCGTTTTTCTTCAGTGCTTAGGATAAGCGCCTTTCACTTATCCTGTTCTTTGCGGAAAGAGACCGTGTGTGTTTTCTCGGCATCATTAAGTCACCATGAAATTCAACCTTCACTCGTTTAAAAGCGTACATGTAGCTGGATTATTCTTCATTGGCGCAACGGTGTAACGCGTAATTCCCATTTTCTCAAAGTTCATTTCCGACCTTGACTGGGATGGTTAGATATCATGTTAGATGCCACAAACCAAGCACATTCAGCACAACTTTCAAAGAAAACAATGTTCTTTCACAACGGCCACTCCCCTATACTCAGGTATGGAGCTGATGGGAAACACTGGAAGATCCATCTTTGGTTTTGTCTGGATGGCGTTCATGGGCTTGTCATATGTACTGCTGGTAGGCCTGGCTTACTTCGTGAGGGAATGGTGGAAACTCCAGCTCATTGCAACCATCCCGTCAGCGATGAGCCTGTCGTATTATTGGTGAGTATTGCAGCATTATATGATCTCAATGAATTAAAGCTGCGACTGATCAGTAGTATTGGATTTTGCGATGTGAATATAAATGATATTTTCATGTGTTTATATCCATATCCAGCGTATAGTTAATTGTCACATATTTCCATCTGTCTCCTCATTCATTGCATTATATTGCGAATTATTAAACGGTGGACCGATCATATTTATGAAATAGTAAATCTTTTTCATCTTCTGCGTCACAATAGCGGGTAACCGGTAGCTGATTGGCCTAATCTGTTCATGTCTCACAAGCTGCTTTACACCTCAGGTTTGTCCCGGAGTCTCCAAGATGGCTATTGCTGAACGACAGGAAGGATCAAGCTAGAGACATCATGCAAAAAATGGCAAAAGCGAATGGATTCAAGGACATGGATGTCGATATCGTTAGAATACAGGTACTCAGGCCACTGGGAAAGGGAGAGAGAGAAATAAGGTTTCAGCTATATAGCGACGATCAAACAAAATTCTAAGTGTTATATATACGGATATTGGAATGAACAATTCTACAAGCGTGGAAAGTGACCAGTGTGCATTTAACTGGATACCGTTTTGACTTGTTGGCATGTTAAAGTATAGAACAGACATACAAATGATTCAGGTACACTGATTATAGGATTGCATACGTTAATATACCTTGCAGTTATTGGTCTTGTTTCAGATCTACGGTCATTCCCTTACTTCGCATATCCTCGATTTATGTGGATATATTCCAGTGCCAGGCACAAGGAATTGTTGACGGTAATGTTTTACATTTTGTGGAGAAGGTTGTGTTGCGAGCCCTGTAGATCAGAATTCCGAAATCTCAGAGAGTGATAAATAGGGAATTTTATTATTTTAGATTCTGATGCTTACGAGTAGTCGTTGCATATCTAAAACATGAGAAGTAAGAGTAGAATAGGCATCAAACTGCATCTGATATAAATATGTAGAAACTGGTTCGTCTTGAACGTGAGGTGATATTGACCGAGTAGATATCTGGCAGGAATTCGAAGAAAGTATACTTATTAAAATGGCTCATCTCTTGGTTTGCTAAGAGAAGGGAGTCGTTCAACAAACTGAGTGGTTTTATGGTCAAATTGGGGTCTATCCCTTTTTGAGTTCTTAATTTTTTAGAAAATGACATTTTGGCTTTCCCATGGGACCAGTGGACTGTGAGGATAGATTTATTGCCATGGGTTGGCCTTACTAGCCTGTTAATGGTGGCGGCTGATGCACATCTTGGATGAACCATGTGGTCGTGGTTAGGAAGTGATTAATCTCTTTGACGACTGGACATAAAGTGAGATCTTAGACAGGAGAAAACATTCAACTTAGATGTCATATCGGTATAGATATATAACCCAGTGTTCTGTTGGACTGTATGTCACAAAATTACGAACAACCAGAGCAAAGTGGCTTAACTGGGCGGTCCTACATAAATTATGTTGTTAGAATAAAACAATGGAGTACGATAACACAAATACAGATTTCGAGGCTATCTTCGGCGTTTAAGTTACATTATACTACGATCTGAGTATTCATGCGTCATATAAATCTATTACCACGTGACTAACACTGTTAAACCGGTATATTATATTTCTGGTGTTTTTAATGCAGGATGTTGTAAATAGGGACTATTTTGTAGTACCTGTATAGTTAATATTACGAGCGTCTAGTCCGTCATTCATAATCCAGCCGTCGTCCATTAGAGAATATCCGCGTCCATAATCCAAAACCTATTCCATATTCCATATAACAGTATTAGCACCAAATTCAAAAAGACAATCATAGTATACATAAACATAGGCTTGTTTCCTGCAAGAGAGAAGCGGTCAACAGTTTTCAATGATGCCGGCAAGACATCATGATGTTCCAAAAATATCAAATCCGTATCGCTGATCAGTATTCTTAATCCATAATATTCGTTGTAAAGTCGTCATCTAAAAAATGATGTATCTCAGTCACGCTTTGATTGTGACTGTTCATATGAGTACCATGAGGATCTTGAAGTACATGGGTTCATACGGCCCCTAGCCCCGGGTTAAGCGGAATTAGACACAAGTTACGAAACGTAGCGCCATAGATCTTGCACGCTACGTTCGTATTTTGCTATCAGCATGCGATATGTATCGCCAAATTTGAGAAACTTTGAGTGGAGGCGCTTGGTGGAATAGCCCTGTTTTATAAGTTTCTGCAACAATGTTTTGTGACGTTGATTAAAATCATCACATTTAACACAGGATCTAGCAAATGCTACTAAGCGAGATATGTATACGCCATATGCAGGTCCCACTGGAATATTACTATCCAGAAAGGGATAGTTTACGATGTCGAAATTGTAATCATCTCTTTTGTCATAAAGTCGACGAGAGAGAATGCCCGCTTCATTTTTATAGAGATAGAGATCTAAATAAGATGTGCCTGTAGGGCTATCTGTAGTTTCCTTCAAATCCAGTGAAGGTGGATATATATCCTTCACTGCGTCTCGTGGTGAACATCCCCTTCCTGTTAACAGGTTTCTGTGATTACCTTTTGCTATATTACTTACTGATTGAATCCTTTCCAATTTCCTATCTAAGATTGTTAAACTTTTCTGATAGGATTACTCTTCACAAACTAGTTTCATCTATGTTTAAAGACGAATTATTAAATTCTCATCTTTCGTTCGCCCTCACCCTGTCCGTCTGTCAAACATTTTCAGTAACCCGTGGTGGCGTCACACTGTGGGCATTATCGACATATCGCTTAGATGGTTGACTGTCTTTATGGTATGTCGTAAATAGATCTATGTCGCTCTCTGGATCAATACCTTCAAAATTGCTCAAATATTGTAGTTCTAAATCGCGTGGTTATCAAGTTGTAAAAGACAGACACACAAATAGACCGACGGACATAATTTATATCTTCAGTAGCATATATATATATAGATGGGTGTGCACCTTAAAAGTATGTGTAATTTCTAAACTAAATACTAAATCTACAGCCACCAAAATATTACTCTAATGCTGTCAAGGAGTTTGACTCGAACTTATACACGTCTAGAGGTTATAGTTGTGATTGCCAATCATCGAATTTTATCTATACACAATGTTGTGACTGGTGACGAGGACCTAAAAGCACTCCTGATGAAGGGACCTAAATATACAGAGCAGAGAAAATTGAACCTGAAGACGGACCAGACGATAGTCCTGACTGCACTGGAAGAGTATCTTATTGAGTGATCAAAGTGAGAAAAAGTTGAACCTACGGTACTCGCTGACTGGCTGGACCTCACCAAGAACAAGGTCCTTGAAGCAATCCGCCATATTGACAGTAGTACCCTTCCCCAAGCAAAACAAGTACAAGTAGAAACCTCAATTCACAAGAAGTTCTAGCAAATCTCCGGGGTAAATTCGTCATAGTCCCAACAGACAAAGCTCCAAATAATATAATATTCATATGTAAATAGTACTACTACCAGGTGCTGGTTAAGGAATTTAGTATAAGCATACCATCGCCGAATACGTCTACTTACTCCCAAACTCCAACCAATCATAACGACATACCAAAAATATACTGGACTCCCAAAATGCATAAATCACCATACAAAGCTAGATTCATAGTTGGTTCTAGAAGCTGCACCACCAAGCTTCTTTCAACCCTATTGACGAGGGCCCTTCAGGAGGTAAAAGCATTTTGGGAAAGGTATTGCGCCACTATTTCTAAGAACTCTGGCGTTGAATGTATGTGGATATTGAAAAACTCAAAATGTCTTGCGGAAGAACTTGATGCTAAAGGTCACATACCGTACAGACATGTATCCACATGGGATTTCTCGACTCTCTATACTACAATCCCTCATCAGGACCTTATTGACCGTATAAGTTCATTAATAGTATCTGTGTTCAAGAAAACTGATCGTAGATATATTAATGTCGGAAGACATAAAGCATTCTTTAGCTCGACTACATACCAGAGTTATTATTCATGGGATGTTTCTTTGTTTATAGAGTTGCTTGAATTTCTCATTAAAAATATCTATGTGAAATTTGGCAACACAATATATCAGCAGCATATAGGTATTCCAATGGATACTAATTGTGCACCCCTGTTGGCTGACCTGTATCTGTTCTCTTATGAATATGACTATATGCAGGCGCTTTCAAAAACCGATCCATTCAAAGCCCGTTCCTTCTCATTCACCAAACGCTATATAGACGATCTTCTCGCTGTGGATAATAGCTATATAAATGACGCAGTGCAGGATATATATCCACCTTCACTGGATTTGAAGGAAACTACAGATAGCCCTACAGGCACATCTTATTTAGGTCTCTATCTCTATAAAAATGAAGCGGGCATTCTCTCTCATCGACTTTATGACAAAAGAGATGATTACAATTTCGACATCGTAAACTATCCCTTTCTGGATAGTAATATTCCAGTGGGACCTGCATATGGCGTATACATATCTCGCTTAGTAGCATTTGCTAGATCCTGTGTTAAATGTGATGATTTTAATCAACGTTACAAAACATTGTTGCAGAAACTTATAAAACAGGGCTATTCCACCAAGCGCCTCCAGTCAGTTTCTCAAATTTGGCGATACATATCGGATGCGGATAGCAAAATACGAACGTAGCGTGCAAGATCTATGGCGCTACGTTTCGTAGCTTGTGTCTAATTCCGCTTAACCCGGGGCTAGGGGCCGTATGAACCCATGTACTTCAAGATCCTCATGGTACTCATATGAACAGCCACAATCAACGCGTGACTGAGATATATCATTCTTTAGATGACGACTTTACAACGATTATTATGGATTAAGAATACTGATCAGCGATACGGATTTGATATTTTTGGAACATCATGATGTCTTGCCGGCATCATTGAAAACTGTTGACCGCTTCTCTTTTGCAGGAAACAAGCCTATGTTTCTGTATACTATGATTGTCTTTTTGAATTTGGTGCTAATACTGTTATATGGAATATGGAATAGGTCTTTGGATTATGGACGCGGATATTCTCTAATGGACGACGGCTGGATTATGAATGACGGACTAGACGCTTGTAATTACTCTGAAAGATTTATTTAACAATCACAAAACGTTTTTCAAGGAAAGATGTATTTTTCTTCCAACCACTCCTAACTATATACGGAAAGTGTATTTGATACCCAAAATGCATAAATCATCATACAAAGCTAGATTCATAGCTGGTTCTAGAAGCTTCACCACCAAGGTTCTTTCAATCCTGTGGACGAGGGCCCTTCATGAGGTAAAAGTATTTTGGGAAAGGTATTGCGCCACTATTTTTAATCTCTGGCATTGGCTGCATGCGGATATTGAAAAACTCAAAATGTCTTACGAAAGAACTTTGTACTGTAAGTGACTTTAGCACCGACATGTATCCACATGTGATTTCTCGACTCTCGATAATACAATCCCTCATCAGGACCTTAATATCCGTCTTAGTTCATTAATAGTATCGGTGTTCAAGAAAACTGATCGCCGATATATTAATGTCAGAAGCCAGTAAGCATTCTTTAGCTCTACTATATACAAGGAATATCATTCATGGGATGTTTCTTTGTTTCTAGAGTTGCTGTGAAATTTGGCAATACAACAGATCAACAGCACATAAGTAGTCCAATGGGTTTTAATTGTGCACCCCTTTCGGCTGACCTATATCTGTTCTCTCATGAATACGACTACATGTATATGGAGACGCCTTCAAAAACAGATAATTTCAAAGCCCATTCCTTCTCATTTACCCAGCGCTAAATAGACGATCTTCTTCTTGTGGATAATCGTTATATGGCACAGTGAAGGATATATCCACCTTCACTGGGTTTGAAGGAAGCTACAGATGACCCAGCAGCACCTGTTATTTTGAGCTATATCTCCATCTGAAAATGAAGTGGGCCTTCTATCTCGTCGACTTTACGACGGAAGAGATTATTGCAATTTTGGCATCGTAATACTATCGCTATCTGGACAGTGATATACCAGAGGGACCTGTATATGGCGTACACATATCTCGCATAGTAGCATTTGCTAGCTCCTGTGTTAAGTTTTTAATAAACGTCACAAAACATTATTGCAGAAACTTGTAAAACAGGGTCATATCATCAAGCGCCTCCACTCGAAGTTCCCAAATTTGGCGATACATACCGCATGCTGATAGCAATATACAAACGTAGCGTGCAATATCTATGGCGGTACATTGCGTAACCTGTGTCTAATTTCGCTTAAACCGGGGCAAGTGGCTGTATGATCCTATGTATTTCAAGATTCTCATAGTGTTCGTATGAACACACACAATCAAAGCGAGACTAAGATACATCATACTCTAGATAACGACTGTACAATGTATATCATATGGATTAAGAATACTGATCAGCGATACGGATTTGATATTTTTGAAACATCATTGGCATCATTGAAAACTTGACTTGAATTTATCCTTATAATTTGGTGCTTATGTTATTATATGAATTAGGTCTTTGGATTATGGTTGAATTAGGTGTTTGGATTATGGATGCGGATATTCTTTAATGGGCGACGACTGAATATTGAGACTAGACGCTTGTATTTCAAGCGCAATAATATAATACATGTATCTCCTGGCTGTGCTGTTGGTATTTTTTCTAATTCGACTTAAATTGTCATTCCCGGTAAGAACAAACGCTGCACGTTGTAGACCTGGCGTCGACCACAATAGAATGATCATTACACGCGATACTCATTAGACTGGTAATATCATGTTTTTGATACTCTGACCGCACCTCATTTGGACCGAATTATCGATGCTAAAGTCCTTCAGGACGTTGTCATGACGTCGAATTAAAGTACTCCAGTATAAGTGGCGTCGCGTATAGTGATTACTCATCAGTTGTAGCAATGGTGTGTATTTGCATTTCTTCAGGCACAGAATACCAAGAGGAGCGCAACATACCTTGACTTGGTTCGAACACCGACGTTGCGTATTAGGACTTTATCCATGATGTTTATTTGGTAGGTTCACGTACATATGTTTCTAATGTATTTTTCAAGTAGCATTGCAATCCATTTCTATCAAACTGCGACTTCGCATGAGAGGATGTTTTCAGCCATAATGACGAGGAGCTTAATTTCTAATCAGAATGATGAGCTAGTGTCTTTTACCCTGTGAGGTAATGTTTCCTTGTATTTTTTTTATATAATTCAGTGTCATATTGCACTTAGCTTGTGTTGGACTTGTGTCCGCGCCAGCCCAAATGCTTAACTTCAACAACGGATTGCACTAACACTATATAGACTGTGATTTGATCTTCTCAAATTATAATTAGTGCCACGATGCAGCACGATGAACCAAATAGTTCCCGAGCTTCACCAAGCTGATATTGGTCTCCGCGGCATAGCCATTCACAAGAATCCTGTTCTTTCAGGTGGCAGTCCTCGAAAAGATCAGTTGTATTGGGAATAGAAAGTATAATTAATTACCCTCCACATGATCTCTTTTAAATAGGGGAAAAAGATATCTTAAAACAGTAACTTGAATGCCTTCATTATTCTACAGGATGACTATCAGTCTCGTGTACTATGGACTGGTCTTCAGCACGGGGAATCTGGCAGGCAATCCATACGTTAACCATGCTATTGCTGGCAGCATGGAGGTGATCAGTTGTCTTGTGTGCATTGGGCTATTTGAGAAGTTTGGGCGACGATTCCCTCAGTTTGGAGCTCTGCTTTTCTGTGGACTGGCTCTGCTTGCCATATTAGCAGTTCCGAAAGGTAATAGTTCAAATAACTTTTTTCAGTAGCCGTTACGTAAAACTAAAGCGTCCAAAACACTAGTGAGGTAGGATGAAGCCTAGATGAATCCTTGCAAATCGTGGGACATTTAACCTGGATAATGGTCACGAATGGTTGTGCACAGCACTGAACAGACCAACTCCATGAAGTAAGACAGTGAGTGTTGATGACATGAAGTATATACATGTACATCCTATAGAACGATAGTTAATGTTATATTATTTAAGAGTGTGTGCGCGCGCGATGTGCCGTGCAAGGTTTGAGCTGTACTATTCATTTCAACATTGGTTTAATATCGACACAATCCTGTTATAATCTAAATGGTATATAGGGAGATTGGGGTACACTGGGACATTTTTCACCTTTTTGCAAAAATCTCTGTTATTATTGTTCTGTAGTGTAACCTTCTATACTCTCGTTATAACTTATATTTAGTGCGACATAGTCATACAAAAAACTCTTAAATATCTGTTATACTTTTCTCCAGAATTTGTTTTCAAAAGCGCCAAAATGTGTCCCAGTTTGCCCTACTGTGGGTACACTGGGATACCCACTGGGGTGCGATGGGACAATAATCAAAATACATGGTATATCAAGTATATACTAATATGTTTCATAGGAGTTTAGAAGATTCAACAGCGATGGTTAAGTTAGTTGTTATTTCAGACCCCTGCTTCACGTAAAAATATTTACCCGGGGCCAAATTTGAGGAAAAAATATTTTGTATGACTTTCATTCCAACGAAAGCAATTGGATTTAAAAGTGTTAGTAAAACTCTTCAAAGCTGATAGTATTAGCAATTAATATAATCTAAGAAACAAAATAATGCATCTTGATACCATTTTAAGGTCAAAGTAAATTTCACCATTTGATTACTATTGTCCCGGTGTGCCCCAGCAAAAGTGTCCCAGTCCATCCGAGGTTCACGATATGTTCCGTTTTATGAAAAAAACTAATACATACATATGAGATAATAAATCGATATAATTTAAATTGTACCTTTGTCCATCCTTTCTTAGTATTAACAAAACAGCAGTGAAGTACTGCTGAAAACTTGGTATAACAAAACATCATCCTTCGTCCTCAAAATTTAATTGCACTGCTCAAAAAAAGTTTTTTTTTTTCGTAATTTTTTACCATTGATAGTTTTGATATGTAATCAATATAGGTCTTGTATGGGTGGTAGCTTTCTGCTGATACTATTGTAATGTGCTTTCTGTACTTAACAAAGGAGCTAGACGGCTTGCCCCACTGTGCCCCATGTCCCTCCCCACTGTACCCTATGTCCCACTGTACCCCAATCTCCCCTACTAACATTTTACTCTAGTGGCTTTTATCGACCCGCAGGATGTAGAGATGAATTATCATATTTTCATCTCAAAGCAGATGTACCTCTGTATCTTAGAACAATTTCCCATCATTTATATTAGGTAATTCGTTGATATTTACTTATAAGTTTTCTTATGTATCAGCGATACGGATTTGATATTTTTGGAACATCATGATGTCTTGCCGGCATCATTGAAAACTGTTGACCGCTTCTCTCTTGCAGGAAACAAGCCTATGTTTATGTATACTATGATTGTCTTTTTGAATTTGGTGCTAATACTGTTATATGGAATATGTCTTTGGATTATGGACGCGGATATTCTCTAACGGATGAAGGCTGGATTATGAATGACGGACTAGACGCTTGTAATCTATAGTTTATTTACTAAGATTCGTGGGGATAATGCGGTGTGTCTGATTTGAATGAGTTTAACAGTGCAATAAACGAACAAGTAACTCAGAAAATGCTACAAATCAGTATTGTAGGCTCAATATTTCAACATGTATTGAAATATTGAGTTACTATTCTGTCTTGTAGCATTTTCTGAGTTACTGTTCTCCTTTATTATGTGAAGATAGTCAGCGGATCTACAGTACATGATTCCTTTCTGAAATTTTCATACCCCTTCTTTGCAAACCCATACACACACCCGAACACACACACACACACACACACACGCACACACACAAACTTTTTTAAAGTTATGCTGAATATGATTTGCTCCAAATAGTTCAGCAACTTACACAGACCATTTGCTAGTTGGTCAATGTAATGGTCTAGCAGTTATAGTTCATTGGATTATATTCACCACGATAACGGCACAGATTTATTTTTGCTAGGAAAAGTCGTTTCAGGGGAGATAACTCTTGTAGTCTTTTCGCTCGTAGCACGTGGGTGTAAAGTGCGGGTCGTCTGTGGCGCGAATGAAAACATGGCAGATCAGTGATTGTTTTGGGAAACCGTTTGGTGCTGGAGGTCTATAAAAACGGTATAGTAACATATTTCTCTGTATCGAATGTTGTTAAAATGCTTATTAAGGTATGATCTATTAACGTACCTGTAAATGTTTACGGTTTATCTTGAGTTTCGTTCAATTTGAGCTGTCTAAGTTTGTGTTCGCAAAGTTTGTCTGTATTGTTGTTTTACCGTCATACAACAACGACAGCGTGTATAAGTGTATCGCTATGAGTTATATCTGGAAAGTTTTGCCGATCTGTACGCGTGTATAGATTGCGCCCATGGTAAATAAGCGGTGAATTACTGGATTACATGATGTATTTGATAACTGGAATAACGAAATAAGTTTTCGGAATACACTGTAAAAAATATCTCCAAGCTTTTCGGACTACACTGTGAAAATATGTTCGTTTCCTCGCTATTCCCGTTAAATGTAAATTCCTTTCTCTATCTTTTGTTGCTAATTGTCCAGCCAAGCTGTAAAGCTAAGAATTGTTTTCTTTTATCTATTTCAGTCAATCACTGTTAACACCTTTAGATTGTAACCGTTATCGCCACTAAGGGATGTCAACTCTTTGTGATGTTACAATAAACAGTAAACAAGGACAGTGCATTGCGTTATAGAATTCTTCGATTTAAGATCGATACATCATTGACGTTTTTAGATCACAACCAAAATGGCTTCAAATAGTGAACGGGATCTAACCATGAGGACCGGAGGTAGCGAAGTCGATGACAAGAAAAAGCCTCGGTCAGCCAGTTTACCTGGGGTGTCCATTGTACGAACAAGAAAACTAACTGAAAAGGGTTCAGCTTTTGCAAGGGCTAATGCAGAGCAAAAGTTACAATCGCTCTTCAAGAAATTGAAACAGCACGTCGACAAAATGGAAACGTTGATGGCAGGTCCTACCGACCCTTCTGGTGTAAGACAGGAGTATTCAAATTGGCTAACTTTATATGGAGATTTTCTTGAAGGACATGATAGGTTCATATCCATGCTACCTGTAGATGGTGACGATATCTTTGAGGAGAAAGAGTCGTACTTAAGACAATTCAAGGCATCTGTGGAACGCTGGTTTTTCCAGATAAAAACTGGAACTGTCCAACCTGGTTTCGTTGAAGCTGATGTCAAGCCCGAAGATAGTGTATCACAGCTAAGTGGAAGGAAACCATCTTCCAGGATCAGCCATGCGTCATCTTTGGCTAGTACAGTGGCATCTGCACGGTTCAAAGAAGAGAAAAGAAGAGCCGAATTGTCTGCTAAACTTTCAGTGTTGAAAAAGAGACGTGAACTAGAACTCGCTAAGTTAAACCTCAGACTTCAAGAAGAGGAACTTGAACTTGATGCCGAAATGGCTGTGGTAAATGCTAAAACCAAAGTCATTGAACAGTTTGAAAATTTAGAAACTGGTAAAGATCAAACAAGTAGATTAACAGTGAAACCGTCTGTCACTAGAGTAATCGGCCAAGGCCATGAAACTGGTACGTCTAGGCCGAATCAGTCAAATGTTGATACACATAATGTTCAGTCCATGTTAACCCCGCATGCTGAAGTATTCTCTACTAGCCAGGTTCCTAATGATTATGATGATAGCAATGCAATTGTTAGTCCTGTACACAATGAAGATGATTCTGTTGATGTTGATTACTCTGTAGAAAATAGTCACAATGTTGTCAATTCACAGTCACAGGTTACTAACCATGCTATTTCAGGAACAAATTCTGCCTTCAATGCAGGTGGATCTGAGCAGATGATGATGACTGTGGTACGTCAGTTAAGAAAGCCTATTCCTGATATTAAGAGATTCACAGGAGACCCACTAGATTACCGTAAGTTCATACGTCAATTTAAATCCAAGATCGTCTCCAATGCAGAGGACGATGATGAGCGCATGAACTATCTGGATCAGTTCACCGGTGGAGAAGCTAACAAGGTGGTCAACGGTTTTTTTCTAATTTGGATGCTGAACAGGGCTATCATTCTGCTATGAAAGAGCTGGAAGAACGATATGGCCGGGCAGATATATTGGCTAACGCTTTCGTGAAACGGGCCCTGGATTGGCCGAATGTCAAGGTGGACAATCCTAAGGCTATTGATGACTCTTCCATATTTTTGGTGGAGTGCGAAAATGCACTACGGAATATCGAAGCCGTTAAGGTTCTACAATATCCTGAAAATATGAAACGGTTAGTGGGAAAGTTGCCATTTTACTATCACGATAGGTGGAGGAATATCGTACAAAGGGCCAGGGACAATTCTGAGGTCGTGGAGTTTCATCATTTGGTGGATTTCGTCAAGAAAGAATCAAGAAAGGCTAACGACCCCACGTATGGTCGTGATGCATTACGTACAGAACCCAAGTCACTTAACAGTAAGGGACCAGAGCAGAAACAACGTTTTAGAAGTAAGGGAAGCTTCGCAACAAAGGTTGCCGAGGGTAGTAAGGAAGTAGTACAGCCCCTGGATAGGCCTCAAGGGCTGTTACCTGTGAAAACGGGTGATGCGGTTTTACTCCAGCTGTTGGATTTAAGGGAAGTGCCTTTTCGTTACCATGCACCTATTGTAAAGATGCTAAGCACTCTTTGGAAAACTGTGAATCAATCAGCGCATTACCATATGCAGAGAGAATTAACTTTCTAAAATCGAAAGGGATGTGTTTTGGGTGCCTAAAAAATGGGCATCAGCGCAAACTTTGTCGTGGTAAGTCAACGTGTAGACGGTGTCAAGGGCGTCACCCGACTATCTGTCACTATGCGGGCACGTATTCGTCTACTGCCGACTCTAAGAATAATATGACTAACTCTGACGACAAAGTCATGGCCAGCGCATGTTCCCGTGTCAACTCTTCGACTCGAGACGATATTGGGGCTAGTGACGGTGAAAGTACTATGGCCATAGTCCCGGTGACAGTACGATTGAAGAACGGTCTGCAAACGGTTCGTACTTACGCATTCTTGGACTGTGGTAGCAGTGTGTCTTTTTGCACAGAGAATCTCATGCGTAAACTTGCGGGCACTGGAAAACGCATGCAAATCACACTTGATACTATGGGTGTGCCTCATCAGATGAACACTTTTGCTGTGCAAGGAATGGAGATTGGGGATCTTCAAACGGAAAATGCCTTTGAACATCCTAAGATGTATACCAAGGAGAAGATGCCAGTGAGCTTAGAGCACATACCAACCACAAAGGATAGCTCGACATGGTCGCACCTGAAAGACATAGATCTTCCTCAGATTGACGCAGAGATAGGGTTACTGATAGGGAATAATGTTCCTGACGCCTACTCTCCTATCGATCTCCGAACTGGTCCTCCTGGTAGTTCACACACCACAAAATCACGTCTGGGTTGGATTGTTTGGAACGTAGTCCCTCCTCCCAACTGGCTGCAGATACCGGATCCACTACCTATTCTGTCAACAGAGCAGCTGTGATTGCTATTCGTGAGGTGGAAGAGCTCAAGAGTTTAGATCAATTGGTGAGACATTCCATGAGCATGGATTTCCCAGAGCGTTCCATCGATGATGTTAGGGAACACTCGCAAGAAGATGGCAGATTCTTGGAGAAAGTTGAGAGCTCTATCACACTCATTGATGGACATTACTACATTGACCTACCATTCAAGAAGTTCGATGTGAAATTTCCCAGGAATGAATCTCAGGCTTTGAGTCGACTTCGTGGTTTGAAATCGAAAATGAGTTCCAACAAGAAATTCAGTGAAGATTACAAGAGCTTCATGAGTAACATTCTAGAAAAAGGGTATGCTGAAAGAGTACCTAAGGAAGATCTTCAAAGAAATGATGGAAGTGTTTGGTACATCCCCCACCATGGGGTGTACCATCCTAAGAAACCAGAGAAAGTGGGAGTGGTCTTCGACTGCACGGCATCATATAATGGTGTATCGCTAAACCAAGCTTCTATCAACCCTATTGACGAGGGCCCTTCAGGAGGTAAAAGCATTTTGGGAAAGGTATTGCGCCACTATTTTCAAGAACTCTGGCGTTGAATGTATGTGGATATTGAAAAACTCAAAATGTCTTACGGAAGAACTTGATGCTAAAGGTCACATACCGTACAGACATGTATCCACATGGGATTTCTAGACTCTCTATACTACAATCCCTCATCAGGACCTTATTGACCGTCTAAGTTCATTAATAGTATCTGTGTTCAAGAAAACTGATCGTAGATATATTAATGTCGGAAGCCATAAAGCATTCTTTAGCTCGACTACATACAAGAGATATCATTCATGGGATGTTTCTTTGTTTATAGAGTTGCTTGAATTTCTCATTAAAAATATCTATGTGAAATTTGGCAACACAATATATCAGCAGCATATAGGTATTCCAATGGGTACTAATTGTGCACCCCTGTTGGCTGACCTGTATCTGTTCTCTTATGAATATGACTATATGCAGGCGCTTTCAAAAACCGATCCATTCAAAGCCCGTTCCTTCTCATTCACCAAACGCTATATAGACGATCTTCTCGCTGTGGATAATCGCTATATAAATGACGCAGTGAAGGATATATATCCACCTTCACTGGATTTGAAGGAAACTACAGATAGCCCTACAGGCACATCATATTTAGATCTCTATCTCTATAAAAATGAAGCGGGCATTCTCTCTCGTCGACTTTATGACAAAAGAGATGATTACAATTTCGACATCGTAAACTATCCCTTTCTGGATAGTAATATTCCAGTGGGACCTGCATATGGCGTATACATATCTCGCTTAGTAGCATTTGCTAGATCCTGTGTTAAATGTGATGATTTTAATCAACGTCACAAAACATTGTTGCAGAAACTTATAAAACAGGGCTATTCCACCAAGCGCCTCCACTCAAAGTTTCTCAAATTTGGCGATACATATCGCATGCTGATAGCAAAATACGAACGTAGCGTGCAAGATCTATGGCGCTACGTTTCGTAACATGTGTCTAATTCCGCTTAACCCGGGGCTAGGGGCCGTATGAGCCCATGTACTTCAAGATCCTCATGGTACTCATATGAACAGTCACAATCAAAGCGTGACTGAGGTACATCATTTTAGATGACGACTCTATAACGAATATTATGGATTAAGAATACTGATCAGCGATACGGATTTGATATTTTGGAACATCATGATGTCTTGCCGGCATCATTGAAAACTGTTGACCGCTTCTCTCTTGCAGGAAACAAGCCTATGTTTATGTATACTTTTGTCTTTTTGAATTTGGTGCTAATACTGTTATATGGAAATGGAATAGGTCTTTGGATTATGGACGCGGATATTCTCTAATGGACGACGGCTGGATTATGAATGACGGACTAGACGCTTGTAATTCTCCAAGGTCCCAACTTGACGAGCAACTTGATTGGCGTTCTCTTGCGATTCAGGCAAGAGACAATCGCGATCCTTAGTGATGTGGAATCAATGTTTTACCAGGTCAGAGTACCTAGGAAGGATTGTGATTGTCTACGCTTCTTCTGGTGGCCGGATGGAGATCTACAGGCTAAACCTGTTGCATACCGGATGTTAGTCCACTTGTTCGGTGCCGTGTCCTCACCCAGCTGTGCGAGTGCTGCTTTACAACAAATAACTGAGGACAACGAGATTGAGTTTGGGAAGACTACAGCTAATGTCATTCGCAAAAACTTTTATGTCGATGATTGCCTCACATCAGTCGAGACTCCGGAGAAAGCTGTAATTCTTGTTCGTGATCTTACCAACCTATGTCAAAGAGGTGGTTTTCACTTGACTAAGTGGATGAGCAATGACCATACTGTCTTGGAATCTGTACCTGCTGAAGAGAGAGCCCAGGAGGTAAGGCACATAAATCTTGACAGCGAACCTCTTCCAAGTGAGCGCGCTTTGGGTGTGCACTGGTCAGCTGAATCGGACAGTTTGGGTTTCAGTATCAAAGTTAAAGACCAAATGCCTACAAGGAGAAATATCTTGTCCATAGCTAGTTCTACCTATGACCCACTTGGCTTAGCTGCTCCTTACATACTGACTGCTAAAGTGATACTACAGAATTTATGTCGACAAGGTATCGGCTGGGACCAGGAAGTAGCCGGTACCACTCTGCGGGCTTGGTTGCAGTGGCACGCAGAACTTCCACTTTTGGCAAATCTCCAGTTGCCAAGATGCTACCAACCTAGGGACTTTGGGAAACTTACCTCTTGCCAGACGCATGTTTTCTCAGATGCCAGCGATCTGGGCTATGGTGTAGCTACTTACCTTCGTTTGATCGATGATAGAGAACAACGACACTGTTTTCTTTTGATGGGTAAGGCCAGGGTGGCTCCTCTGAAGAAGGTGACTACGCCTCGTATGGAACTGCCAGCGGCTACCGTAGCCGTTCGTATAGCTAAGATGTTACTCATGGAAATAGACTATCGAGTGAACGAAGTCGTCTATTGGACTGATAGTATGTCAGTATTGCGGTACATCAGCAACGAAACATCGAGATTCCATACGTTTGTAGCAAACAGATTAACGGTTCTGACCCACAGCAGTGGAGGTATGTCGATTCCGGCCGAAATCCAACCGACTGTGCATCTAGAGGGATGCCGATGGGGAAACTTTTACAGAACAAAGCCTGGCTGAATGGTCCAGAATTCTTGTGGCTTCCTGATGCTGAATGGCCACCGGCTTTGTCGATTTCGAAAGACCTTGATGTAGAGGATCCAGAGGTTAAGAAGATGGTACATACCGCAGTCCCAGACCAATCTTCTCACACCATGGACAGATTCATTAATCATCATTCTAACTGGCACAAACTAAAGAAATGTGTAGGTTGGATTCTGGTTGCCATGCGCAATCTTCGGCGCAGAAGTCAGCTACGAAAGACATTCATACGACAAATCCAAGAGGTTGAACCAGACCCAATCATACAGACTAAACTTGTGGTGGAGGAAATGCTGGCTCTCAGAAAGGAAGAATCCAGAGATATTCGAAATGGGCCATCTCGGGCTCATTTGACAAATGAAACTTACCTTGAAGCTGAAAGAGCGCTGATCCGCTATGTGCAGAAACAGCATTTCACAGAAGAAATACATATCCTTGGTAACGACCAGAGTTGTGAACATCAGATCAAAGGTTCCAGCAAACTACATAAATTGAACCCAATTTTGGTAGATGGACTTTTGAGAGTCGGAGGCCGTCTGGACCGTGCATCGATTCCTTACGACGCAAAGCATCAAGTCATACTTCCTAAGGACTCTCATTTGTCTGAACTCGTCCTCAGAGAAGTCCACATGTCAGTGGGACATCTAGGCAAGGACGCCATGCTGAATGTAGTTAGGCAGAGATACTGGATCATTGGAGTGAACTCTGCGATTAAGTCGCTTCTCTCGAAATGTGTGACATGTCGTAAATACCAAGCACGCCCAGGTCAACAAAAGATGGCGGACTTACCCGAGGAGCGTCTAGCACCCGATCTACCTTGTTTCGTCAAAGTTGGCATGGATTACTTCGGCCCTATTACTGTGAAGCGGGGACGTACACAAGTTAAACGTTATGGTGTCATATTCACGTGTATGACTAGTCGCGCGGTCCATTTAGAAGTTGCATGCTCAATGGATACCGACTCTTGTATCAACGCCATTCGTCGATTCATTCCGAGAAGGGGGCCGGTCAACTTCATCAGATCGGATAACGAAACGAACTTGGTTGGCAGTGAGCGTGAAATGCGCCAAGAGATTGAAAGATGGAACCAGTCCAAAATACACGATGCACTTCTACAAAAGGGTATCACATGGGCTTTCAATCCACCCTCTGCATCACACTTTGGTGGTGTGTGGGAACGCTTAATCCGGTCCGTTCGTAAAGTCCTGTACTCTCGACTCCAGCAACAAGTGATTCGCCTTGACGACGAAGCTTTACAGACCCTATTTTGTGAAGTAGAGGCCATTCTTAATGGACGCCCGCTCACAGCAGTACCGAACGATCCTGAAGATTTTGAGGCTCTGACCCCGAACCACCTGTTGTTGCTTCGTCCGGGGAAACAGTTTCCCCCAGGAGTCTTTTGTAAGACTGACAATTATGTAAAACGCAGATGGCGTCAAGTACAATACCTAGCAGATCTGTTTTGGTGTCGCTGGTTGAGGGAATATTTGCCATTACTCCAGGAGAAACATCAGTATCGGTGACGTCGTACTTGTGGTGGAAAACACTCCGAGAAACTCTTGGGCTCTCGCAAGGGTATTGGAGGTGGTAAAGGACAAAAAGGGTTTCGTTCGTGTAGCCAAAGTTAAGACGAAATCCACTGTTCTACTGCGACCAGTAGACAAGCTCTGGCTTATTCTGGAGGCAGATGATGCCGTTTCAACATGAACTACATGACTGATTAGTGTGCAAACATCTGATGACCTTGGTAATGACAGTACCGGATTCGTTATCTGCTTTGACCATTTCTTGTGAACTTGATAAAAATTGTTTCGCTCCCCAGCAACAATTTGGGGGCCGGTATGTAATGGTCTAGCAGTTATAGTTCATTGGATTATATTCACCACGATAACGGCACAGATTTATTTTTGCTAGGAAAAGTCGTTTCAGGGGAGATAACTCTCGTATAAAAACTGTATAGTAACATATTTCTCTGTATCGAATGTTGTTAAAATGCTTATTAAGGTATGATCTATTAACGTACCTGTAAATGTTTACGGTTTATCTTGAGTTTCGTTCAATTTGAGCTGTCTAAGTTTGTGTTCGCAAAGTTTGTCTGTATTGTTGTTTTACCGCCATACAACAACGACAGCGTGTATAAGTGTATCGCTATGAGTTATATCTGGAAAGTTTTGCCGATCTGTACGCGTGTATAGATTGCGCCCATAGTAAATAAGCGGTGAATTACTGGATTACATGATGTATTTGATAACTGGAATAACGAAATAAGTTTTCGGAATACACTGTAAAAAATATCTCCAAGCTTTTCGGACTACACTGTAAAAATATGTTCGTTTCCTCGCTATTCCCGTTAAATGTAAATTCCTTTCTATATCTTTTGTTGCTAATTGTCCAGCCAAGCTGTAAAGCTAAGAATTGTTTTCTTGTATCTATTTCAGTCAATCACTGTTAACACCTTTAGATTGTAACCGTTATCGCCACTAAGGGATGTCAACTCTTTGTGATGTTACAATAAACAGTAAACAAGGACAGTGCATTGCGTTATAGAATTCTTCGATTTAAGATCGATACAGTCACTGTTTATCATCCGCATTTACCCAGTCATTGTATTCATCGCATGTGACCTCGCCATTGCGGGAACTGCAAATATCTTAGTTTTCAATGAAAATTAAATGTTCAATGCGAGCCTTGCGCCAATTCATTATTAAAAAAGCACTACTCAGGCAACTATTAAAGCGTTAGATACACACACAATTAGCATATTCGAACCACAGCACAACTCCATACATACATATATATAATAAACAATTTCCTTTTGCAATGTACCCATTTCTGGATTGCAATATTCCAGAAGGACCTGCATACGTCGTTTACATGTCATGCCTGATAGCATTTGCTAGGTCATGTGCAGATTGTGACGATTTAATCAACGCCCAATAAAATTATTGCAGAAATTGGTAAAAAGGAGCTATAACATCAGAACGCCTGCAGTCAAACTTCCTCAAACTGTGTGGGAAATATCGTACACTGACGGCCAAACACGATAGTAACGTGCAAGATCTCTGACGCTGGGTTTTGTAACTTGAAATTCCGTATAACCTGGGGCTAGGGACTGTTTTCACCTCCATGATATCAGAGGGTGACTGAGATACATACTCATCACATACCATTTGGAAATTCATTTGGATAAAGAATAAGGGTGAATGATTAGGATTATATGTAAAGAACCTCATCATTACAAGCGTCTAGTCCGTCATTCATAATCCAGCCGTCGTCCATTAGAGAATATCCGCGTCCATAATCCACAGACCAATTTCATATTCCATATAACAGTATTAAAAAGACAATCATAGTATACATAAACATAGGCTTGTTTCCTGCAAGAGAGAAGCGGTCAACAGTTTTCAATGATGCCGGCAGGACATCATGATGTTCCGAAATTATCAAATCCGTATCGCTGATCAGTATTCTTAATCCATGATATTCGTTGTAAAGTCGTCATCTAAAGAATGATGTATCTCAGTCACGCTTTGATTGTGCCTGTTCATATGAGTACCATGAGGATCTTGAAGTACATGGGTTCATACGGCCCCCTAGCCCCGGGTTAAGCGGAATTAGACACAAGTTACGAAACGTAGCGCCATAGATCTTGCACGCTACGTTCGTATTTTGCTATCAGCATGCAATATGTATCGCCAAATTTGAGAAACTTTGAGTGGAGGCGCTTGGTGGAATAGCCCTGTTTTATAAGTTTCTGCAACAATGTTTTGTGACGTTGATTAAAATCGTCACATTTAACACAGGGTCTAGCAAAGGCTACTAGGCGTGATATGTATACGCCATATTCAGGTCCCACTGGAATATTACTGTCCAGAAAGGGATAGTTTACGATGTCGAAATTGTAATCATCTCTTTTGTCATAAAGTCGACGAGAGAGAATGCCCGCTTCATTTGTATAGAGATAGAGATCTAAATGTAGAGCTATCTGTCCTGTTGACATCACTGAAAAGCGTTGACGGCTTCTCTCCTGTAATAAACCATCTTGTATATTTATTATTTCATACATATTTGGAATTGGTGCTGTTACATGTAATAGGTCTTCGATTATCGATCTGGAAATTATTTTAAGTATATTTTACCGGATCTGACCAACTAAACTTGTACAACTAAACGTACGTCCACTTTGTTAACAAGAGCCCTGGAAATGGTTGAATCATTTTGGGGCGATTTTGCTGTTATTTCAAGAAATTCAGATGTCGATTGCATGTGTATACTTAAAAAAAAACTGGAAGCCTTACGGAACAACAAGATAGCAAAGGAAACATACCGTGTATAGACATGTATCTACTTGATATTCTGATCTCATTGAACACCTTTGATCATTAATAATATATTTAATGAATAAAACTGGCCACAGGTGTATGGTAATGCCAGAAGTCTTAAGTCTTTCTTCGATCATTGTACTTATCTCAAAAGATATCATTTTGGGATGTTTCTTTTATACATACGGTCTTCTAGCACTGGATAGTCCCTATATTAGCGACCGTGTGAAGGATATTTGTCTCTCCCTCTCTTCATTGGATTTGAAGGAAACCACTGAGAGACCAGATGGAACATCATCTCAAGACCTATACCTTTACAGGATTAGTCAGGATTTCTTTCACGTTGATTCTACGACAAGAGAGACGATTGCAATTTTGACATAATTAACTACCCATTTTTGGACAGCAATATTTCAGAAGGACCTACCAACGGCATATACATATCTCGCCTGGTGACATTTGCAAGATCGTGTTCAGACTTTGACGATTTTAATCAATGCTACAGAATAGTACTACAAAAACCACCAAACTCCCCAATTCAAAGTTTCTCAAATTCTGTGGTAAATATTGTAAACTGGCCACAAAATACGATTGAGCGTGCAAGAACTCTGGCGCTACGTTTCGGAACCTGTTATTTATTGAACATTATTGTAAACTGTTGACAGCATCTCTCTTGTAGGAAACCATCCTGTGTGTGTGTGTTTTTTTAAAATATGTTTAGTTTATACAGATTTGGAATTGTTGCTGTCATACGAAATATGTCTTTCGATTAGTCACGCGGAAATTCTTTTATGGACGACTGGTGAATGTCGGATCTGACGCTTGCTATTAGAACATTGCCAGAGTTCACATACATAGCTTTCCTGTGGAAATTAAGAAATAGTCCGACAAATAGTCGCATAATAAGTCAGAAATCAGGAACCACAGAAAACCTATTACGAGTTTGAAAATATTGTCAATGTATCAACGATTTCGGCGAAGATTATATTAGGGCAAGTTGGACATTTCAAGTGTCAAACCGAGCTCTACCAACATTCAGAGAATTCGCATAACATATCACAGAGAATCGTGGATACATTCAAATAACGAGTCAAGTAAAGTGGAAAAACACCATCTTGTCTTCAAACGTTTTAAAATCTACAAAATGGTGTTTTGTCACACTAATTTCAGGATATTCAGGGAATTACTTTATATCGCTTACATGCAATCAGCAAACTGATTTGGAAACTTTGTGTATACTCCGTAATCACTGCACCTTATTCGTGGAAATGTGAAGCATAAATCTAAGCAAGCCAACAAAGGCTGGCCGCTTCTCAGATATTGCCGCAAAATTGAAAATTACAAGCGTCTGGTCCGCCATTCATAATTCAGCCATCGTCCATTATAGAATATGCGCGTCTATAATCCTAGGATCTAAGCCATATTCCATACAACAGCATTAGCATCAAATTCAAAAGGACAATCATAGTATAGATAAACGTAGGCTAGTTTTCTGCAAGAGAGAAGCGGTCAACAGTTTCCAATGATGCCGGTAAAAAATCTTGATGATCCAAAAATATCAAATCCGTATCGCTGATCAGTATTCTCAATCCATAGGATATTCGTTGTAAGGTCGTTATCTAGTGACTGATGTATTTGTCACGCTTGATTGTGTTTGTTCATCTGAGCACCATGAGGATATTGAAATACAAGTTAAAGGTGAACTGCAAAGCTTTTAATTTTATCTAAATTGTTGCTTATATACATCTTGTCTTATGTGACATAACTTTTATACGTTTTTGGGGTAAATATAGTTTGCAAAATTGTACAAATAACAATATTGAAGTTATCCTGTTATAAATCCGTCTTGAAAACTTGCATCGCTTGTCTTTCTTGGTTTGTAGAACGTTATGACGTTACAGTGGCCCCCTTCATTCAAGTTTTATTCAAATGTGACGTCATGCTACGTCGGATGAATGAACGGGGACCACTATAACGTCATGACGTTCCAAAAACAACGGGAGGCAAGCGATAACGTTTTAAAAGTTCTGGCTCTCGGTATAAGTTTTGACTTCTCATATACCCAAAATGAAACAATAACCCGCAGAACTATTACCACACATAATTGTAACAACTATAGAAGTTCTTGTTTTATGACATTTTAACAGAACATTGGAAAGCTTTTCAGTTCACCTTTAAGCGGAATTAGACACAAGTTACTAAACGTACCGCCACAAATCTCGCACGCCACGCTCGTTTTTTTTTGTTATCAGGATGCGATATGTATCGCTAAATTTGAGAAACCTTGAGAGGAGGCGCTTTATGGTATAACCCTGTTTTATAAGCTTCAACAATAACGTTTTGTGACGTTGATAATTTAGTAAATTATGACGTCATCTAGCTTCAGTATCATGCGATGATTGTTCGGTGACGTCGCCGAACGCACAGGACGTTTCATGCCCACGTCAATGGAACGGACGACGTTGTTGCTGTGGAAGCGTAACATTATCTAACGGCGTCATACCGCACCATAGTTTGTCGTCGGGTCAAATTTATCACCTGAGCTTTCTGACACCCATGGCGGGAATAATAATCGAATAGTAACAAGGTTGTGAACTTAGATGACGTCACCGATTGCAGTGCACTACGATTTTTTCAAGTATGAGTAATTAAGTAGCTCTTTCCCCCCGCAAGTTTCGGGCTGTTTATAATTATGTTTTAATCATTTATGCGAACTTACAAACTGCCAATGTCAGTGAAAAAGTTCCTTATTTCTAAACTATTCACACGTGTTAAGTACAGAAATTATTTTATATTTCACACTCAAATCCTACTCACTCTCTCACTCGCCGATATTGTCCTTGACCAGCCCACACAAAACTTCATATGTGCTTCTGCGCTAACCTTTATGTTTAAGTTTCTGTAGCACGCGTTACAATTCTGAAATAATAGTATATCACAGGAAACGCTATTCTTCGAGACATACTAAAATTTAAGTCTTCCAATCTGCGTACTATTGCTCTTACTCTTACATTGTGTCTATTTCCGCTTAACCCGGGGCTAGGGGCCGTATGAACCCATGTACTTCAAAATCGTCATGGTGCTCATATGAACAACCGCAATCAAAGCGTGACTGAGATCGAAGCGTGACTGAGATGCATCATTCTCTAGAGGACGACTTTACAACGAATATTATGGATTAAGAATACTGATCAGCGATACGAATTTGATATATTTGGAACATCATGATGTCTTACCGGCATCATTGAAAACTGTTGACCGCTTCTCTCTTGCAGGAAACTAGCCTATGTATACTATGCTGGCCTTTTTGAATTTGGTGGTAATATTGTTGTATGGAATAGGTCTTTGGATTATGGACGCGGATATTCTTTAATGGACGACGGCCGAATTATGGATGACGGACCAGACGCTTGTAATCCAAAATTATCCAACTGTCCCATCTAAACTGAGATTGGTAATCAACGACTCGCCTGGTCGGCGAGCGCAAAATGGCAGCTGCTTATTGACCTGTTTGCGGTCGCCTATAAATCTGGAAGTTGCATTTCTATTTGGAACCTTGGAATAGAATGTTGAAATGTTTCAAATCGCACAGTTTTACCACTTCCTTTCTGTTTTGTAATGCGAATTAAGAGTGCGTTTTCCCGCACGGAATCTCGAAGTCTCGTTACCTCGTTTTAATTGGTTGATTAGGATGGTTAGTAGCGGGGGAAGGGGTCATTCGACGGAATTTGTACGGTCGTCATATCTACCCGTTACCGTAATTAACAAATTAATAGCGGTAACAAGCCCCCAGACGGAATTTGTACGGTCTTCAAAGCTACCCGCTACAGTAATTAACAAATTAATATCGGTAACAAGCCCCTTGTTTGGACAGTTCACTAGTATTACATACCCATGTTAACTTCTTTAAATAAAGTCAGGACGACGAATATCCTGTGGTCAATGTCCAATCCATTGCAGAGCCACATTACATGTACTTTAAATATTGCGAAAAGAAATCGTGTCGTCACCTTTCATCTGAAAAGTTCTTTAATATTTAATTAAAACAAACACCATCCACATGATGTAGTATTATTCATCCCAACTTGCATGCAATTTACATATTATTAGTCCCTGAGTGCGTCTGCCTATTAACAAATGAATACATGACGTGATTTGTTTCAAGGAAATGAAAGATCCAAAGGACAGTAGAAGAAAGCGAGCACGGTCTTAATAGCAAGCGTCCGATCACTGACCATTAATCTTCATCCAAGTGAATACCAAGTCGTTTCCAGAGTATCTGTATCTGTTATGCTATAAATGTATCTGTTCATCTGAGCAACTTGGAGATTTCTCCAGTAATATATGTGGCGTTGATTAAAGCCGTCACAGTCTACACATTATCCAACAAATACAATTGGTCGAGATATATATACACCGCATGCAGGTCCTTCTTGAATATTGCTATTCAGAACAACGATCCATGGCCATTTTACTTTGGGTAACGGTCACTATTTCGCATGTTCGAATGGACCTATGTATTGTTGTTTCTAGTAAACACGGTGACTTGTCTTTTCCCCTTAAGTTACGCAGAATTGCACACTGAGAACTATGTGAAGAACATTAGATGTATTTCAATCCAGCACACATCCTACAAAAATATACCATTTACATGTACCATGCGTGCGTAAATGAATAAAGAGAGAGGGAGAGAATTAAGGTTTGACGTCGCGTTCAGCAATATTTCAACTATTTAGCGACGAGTAAATGAACAAAGGTGTGACTGGACGCTTATATCTGCATATTTCATGGTATAGTTTTATTTAGGTCAGATCACATATTTTGTAACAACTCTAATCAATCGACCACAGTTACTATTCGGAAGATACTATTTGCTAAAAAAAACCCCAACGGCTTCCATCAGTCACACAAGTCGGGAAGATGACAACAAAAATGACCAAAAGTTATTACAGTATCCATTGTTTTATGTTCAAATGACATTTCAGAACATGGTTCATCATAGTTGCGGGAAGTTGTTAGCATCTTAAGAGAAATCAGTCCGCCTAAGTGCATCTCGTCCTCGCGTCATATTAATTTTAGGTTAAGAATAAAGAATAAAGCATGACAAATTCACTCCTCAACTCCTTAATACAGGCAGATTCTACCAGTTGAATACTAATCATGGCTTGTCACCAGGTATCAGTGCATTTTTAAATATGCTAATCGACTCGTTTTCATTGTCTTATCTCGTTACAGAAATATCAGCCATGACAATCGTTCTGACTATGATGGGGAAATTCACGATAACCGCCGCATTCGGCATGGTGTACGTGTACACAACTGAGGTGTTTCCCACCGTAGTCAGAAACCAGGCAGTGGCTGTTGGATCAGTTTCGGCCCGGATCGGATCCATAACGGCACCGTACATCGCTCAACTGGTAAGAGAGATATGCTTCCGGTGGACTGAAAACATTTGTGAACGGGCTTTACTATATTTTAGCTCTTCAGATTTTCTCACATTTTGAATAGTCTTGATGACAGATGTTCGAAGATCAGCTTGAATAATAACCAAATATTGCAAAGTATCCATGAAATATGAAAAATTGAATTATCACATTCCACGAACCAACACAGACTTTATTTAACCATATCTGACCTGGGAGCCCCACCTCCCCCCCCCACCTTTTGTTTTTTTCCTTCGCTCTCCGGAACGAGAAAAAAAATTGAGGGCGGACACTCAGTAACTTTGTAGGTTATCATTCTGGGGTCAGTTTCAACCTATTTGCATTACAATCCCAAGCAGAGGATCATGGATAAAGGCAAAATGGCGACCATGTGGGATGCCAGAAAAGTGAAGTTTTGGTCATTTGTTAACACAATTCTTGCTTTTATGCGAGGAAAAGTGGGAAAAGGCTGTTATTTCACATCAGATTCTTTTTAGAAATGTATCAGGCGGTTTTGCGAAGTAAACACAAAAAAACAAAATCGAAAAATCTGACCGAAAACACAACAAAACAATCGAAAAATCGTTCAAATGACGAAAATTTGCAAATGACGTCAATGTAACGTTATCACGGCGGCCATATTGGATATTCACATTTGCTAGTGGAGCTTGAACCATAGATATAATGTGGGAAGTTTCGGGATAGCGAAAATATTTAGGGTGGATTACAACACATATAAGGGAAGGCACTCTCCATCCTGCCCAGACTGCGGTACACCTCAAATCTCCCAGGCCAAATAGGGTTGGAAGAATACCTCGAAAATACTTCTTTCCCGAAGGTTTGCTTATTTCACTATTTCGGTATCGTAACCACGGTATCTGTGAATGATATGAACCATGTAGGTTAGTTATTTGTGATACCTACTTTGTGATCAAAGGTAAAAACGAACTCGCCACGTGCACATTTCGTGACTTGTGACTACATTCCGCTACTTTCGGGATTATGGACCATTTGAACGCCATGCGATTTATATGTCCATAGTACGTGTAGTAATTGGTACTACTTGCGAAACATGAGCTCGGTTATTGACGCAGAAATTGTTTTCTAAGCGACAGCTGAACGATGAATGTCGGATCGGACGCCGATATATGAGATGAAATTCAGAATTCTAAGTTAGCAGGAAAGAAGCTACATGTATTCCGGCATAGTTCAACAACATATTCATATTGCAGGGAAACAACAGTATTATAATACCATCCGTCCTGTTTGGTATATGTGCTATTGTCTCGGCCACACTTATGCTGTTGATAATGCCAGAAACTAAAGGTATAGTGTTGGCGGACACCATTCAACAGGGCGAAAAACTTGGTCAACCTCAAGGTCAGTATTAACTTATTTAAAATAGTATAATTAAAGTATCCCATGCCATTAAGCTAAGTTGAAAAGCGAGCAATGGGTTTCAACATGAGCGATATACTGACCGACTAGTTCAACATGAGAACAGTATGCAAGGCATAATTAAACTCTTCGAAATATATAATGCAAGACCCACAGCCCATCCAATTACCCTCACTGTATCCTCTCTGGAAATGAAATGCTAATAGGAAACAAGGCATCTAATGGAGATTTGTGGCAGGTGAGGATGTTGGTGTCAGGTATTAACACCTGCCCAATGAACATGTCTGACGAAAAGGATGATATACAACCTCGTTTGTGTGCCTTTCTTATGTTTTGTAGAGCGAGAGAGACGTCTATCTAGCCACCAAAGCGAGACGGGGCAAAGCTTCCAACTGATTGATGGCGTGAAAATACACGATGGACCACCAGACGTGATGATTCCCTTGTCCAAGATATCGGAATAAATTTATCGCCGATATGAAAACACAACGTCTATGGAACTGGGTTTATGTTTGCCTCCATAGCACTCAAGCATTTCATTATTATTAGTTTATTACTTAGTAATCTATTCTAAGCTGTGATTTGTGTGAGATGATTCTCGTATTTAAAAATGCAAAAAGGCAATGTTCTCGTGTATTGATATATTTACTGTTTTTGCCATTTTTTGAATAAAAATAGGAGCACTATTAAGTTGTAAGACAAATCCCTCTGTTGGCCGAGTTTGTTCTTTGCCACTGGCTGGCCGGGGGAAATGGAAAGGCTGTCCATTAGGAATGGTAATTTGTCAGCTTGCTATCTTTTAACCCAACTAAGGCTTGCTTTCTTCTACATGTAATGTACAATGCGTCTAGTCCGTCGTTCAATATTCCGCCATCGTCCATTAGAGAATTTCAGCATCCATAATCCAAAGATCCTATTCTTTTAGCATTAGCACCAAATTAAAAGGGAAATAGTCATAGTCTACATACAAATAGGCTAGTTTTCTGCAATATAGAAGCGGTCAAGTTTTCAATGATGCCGGCAAGTCATCATGGTATTCCAAAAATATCAAATCTGTATCGCTGATCAGTCTCCTTACCCCATATGATTTTTGTTGTAAAGTCGTATCTAGCGGATCCCAGTCACGCTTTGATTGTGATTGTTGATGTGAACACTATGAGGAACACTATGACTGCTCATATTTAACACACGAACTAGGGATGGTTCCAACCGGCCCATGAGCGGTGAAGCCAAGTAACAATTTGAAATGTTTGAAACAATACCCGCAGTCTGTCTGTGCTTCGAAATTGTATTATAATCGGAATTTATTTTTGATCTACTGTTGCTCGTGCTGATACGACTAGATCCGCCTATATGGTGTGAGTAAACTCTTGAGCTTCCGCTTTACTTGGTAAAACAGTTATCGACTATTGTAAAAATATATTAAACTATCACTGCGTGAAATGGTAAAGTTTCCAATTCCGGAAACCCGCCGAAAACTGAGCGACACAGTTTCCGATAGGTTTCCGGCAGGTTTTCGGAATTGGAAACTTGACCATTTCACGCAGTGTATATGTGAGAAGTGTGAACAAAAACCCTCTTCTACATACGATTGCCTAGTTCCGTGCTAGCGGGGCCTCATGCCGGCGGTGATTAGGTTTCAGTTGTGGCTATTATAGAGACATAATATGGATATTCCAAATATTAACATACGAGTGTATGGCAAAATAAGAAAACAGCTCGGGGCGTTGAAAGAAGGATGTTTAAGTCTATCGTTGAATGTTTTATCGATTGACTGCACCCATTCATCTTGCGATGAAAATTTCCCCGAGCTGAGAAAATTCATCTTCAAGCCTAGGTAAATCCTATTTCCTCGCAGAGGGTATAGCTGGACATTTTTGGTGATTCGAACCCTTTATTATAAAATATCGTACATCCGATGTCGGTATCCCAAGCCTGCGGCTTTTGCTGTGGCTTCCGATGTGGATTTCAGCCCAACATCAAAGTAGTTTGGCTAGCAATGGAATTCAAACCTCTAACATCTCATACCTCGCAGCGGATTGGCGTGATCAACTGGCTTAGCTCAGTTTACTGATTGCTTTGATTTAGAGGAAACTCCTTGGTCTATCTGTAACCAGAACTGGTATGGGTAACAACCCAGCCAGTGTATCGATTCTAACGAGGATGAGGAAATTTTACATGGGGTCAGTTTACATTCTGCCTAAGCCCTGATATAATTTACATTCCACATATTATTTTTAATTAATTACTTATTAAGCTAAACATCCACATACATACAATGATTCGCAGGTATGATAGACAAGTTCAATACATAAGGAAAATCGCAAAACCGAATAACGTAAGATGTCGCATGGTGACAGTCTCAAATGTTCGACAATTTATATGCCATCTTCAGGAGTAATGTCAAACGTAAAATACAATTCGATATACATATATATATATATTTAAGATTGTTTCATGTATTTCGAAAAAAGTTATCAGGAAAAAATCTGCAGGGAGGAGAATATCTATATCAACATAATTGACAAGTAGATATATAGTTTAGAAACTACATATAAGATATTATTAACCCTACCTGGCCGGGGGGGGGGCACTTTTTACCTCCCCACTGTAGGCTTTTTGCTTCTATCTCCGGAACGACAAAAACTTGAGAGCTGAGACTCCGTGACTTTATGGTTTATCATATTGGGGTCAATTTGTCCCTATTTGCATGAATCCCCGAACAGAGGATCATGAGCAAAATTCAAAATGTCGTCCATGAAAAGTGAGATTTTCACCATATTTCTTTAAAAGTCTTACTTTTCTGCATGGAAAAGTCGGTAAAAACTATTTTATTTCACATCAGATTATTATTTACTAATTTATCAGCCAGTTTTTGTGAAGAAAACTCATAACTAAAAATTCGAAAAATTGTCCTGATCGTCAACATGGCTGCCATCTTGGATTTTTTTATATTTTCTTATAGAGCTTGACCCAAAGATATTGTGTATTAAGCTTCAGCACTCTAGCCCTAGGGATAAAGAAAATATATAGGGGACCGAAGGCTGCGGTACACCCCAAATCGCCCAGGCGAGATAGGGTTAATAGAAAATTTCTACTCAATTGATACTAATCAGTGATTGTCACTATTTCATTGATACGGTAAAATCCTATAATCTATTCTCTGAACAACAGAAGCTCTTCTGATGCCTTGACTTCATTATTGAAAGAGGGATTTTCCATAAATGGATAAAGCTTTATTGAATAAAAGTTCAGTGGTTAGGGTCATCTGTAATCTTGATATTATCCAAGAAACTGTTGTACGGAAGACCGGTTTGGTTTCGAGTCAACTTGGCAGATCTAACTGTAGTAAGTCCTTGCTGGAAATGTTCACAAGACAATATATGTTTGTGAATTTCACTTTTCCCATTTGAATGTTTGGTGTTGTTTTTAAGAGGCATATTTCTGTCTGACCTATCTGGCTAGATCACGTAAACTTGTAAACAATGTCATTTGTAAATTCATTCAGGGTTTGGTATTCATTCTGTTGACAAGGGGTCGGGTTTGATTTTCCATCTGGTGAGAGCTGTTACTGTAAGGTTGCATCCGATTTGTTTGGATAAATTTCTGTGGGTGTCGCTATAAATTGTCGAAAATGCGATGTGTTACGCATTCTGAGTGAATTTGCTTATGTATTATGTTAAGCTATTCAGTTCTACATTCAAGATACATGTTACCTCGCGGTAGATCTGAAACAAAGTTTGAATTCCAAGTCATGAAATCATGAAACGATCGACACTGCACAGTACAAGCAGCCCGATGTGTAAATATTTAAGGTTGTAATTAAATTTTTAATTGGTAAAGGGCCTGCACTTCCTGGTTTGTTATTATGTTTATATCTCTATATCCCAATCTATAAAATGTTGAGCTATTCTTGCAAGTTCATGCCCTGTATGTTAATAAAATATTGTTATTTTATACAGCACAATGGTCCCACCAGTTTTGTTTAAGTAACCAATGGTTAAATGAGGCCTTCGTGACCGAATAATGATTATTATTATTATTATTAACCCATTAATTTAGGGAATAATGCATAAAAATGCAACACGGTCAATTGACTTTAACATGCTGCCATTGTTGTTGACAAACACACACATTGATTTCTTCAAAAATAAAAATATTTCCTACCATTTTAGAGACCATATGTCAGTGGTCAGTGAATATAGGAGAGAGAATTAAGGTTTAATGTCGCGTTCAGCAAATATATACCCCGCATATCTCATATCTTCTTTCGAAGAAGTCAAGCCACGCATTCATGATGTTGTAACCATATCTTTGTTTTCTATTTTCAGTTATCACATGTCTTGCTGCGAGAAACATACACGTAAGAACTTGGCTGATGCATTGTGATGCACAAATATCACAAGGACAATGTAGTTTGTGACTAATTCATAAAATTACAATGGATTGACACGCAAACATCTGTCAAACAATGCAAAAATACATCATGACGGTAACACGCAAATATAGATCATGAGCAAGCCATATCTCACTTGTACGTCAAACAACACAATATACATGGCTGTAAAATATTAAAAACTGAATGACAAACTTCAGTAAAATATACTTTGCGGCTGTAAAACAAAACAAAATCCCAACAGTAGATGAACAAACCATATACATAATATTATTACTATGATATGACGGGCGAAACGTGTAGGTTCCAGGTGAAAAATACATTATGGCAGTATAAAATAGCACAAATTCTATAACACTTGTACCAATAACGTCGAACTAACCGTGCATTTATTACACGTTTTAGCACATTTATGTGAAATCAACACGCGTTAAGTGCAGGTGTTCATTGGAAGATTCCATTTCACAAGTCGGATGAGGAAAGGGACGTCTGCTTTCATACAAGTAACAATCGAATAAAACAAATAAATTACATGAGTTTAACTGTTGTTTCCATCGTGAAATTGATTAACAAGGCGACACACGTAATTTCCACACAGCTGACAGTATCACTCCCCATTTGAGAGACCACATAAACTCGTTCACTGATATTAGCACGATGCCAACCGAGACGGGAGCATCGTGCCAATATCAGTGGACGAGTTTTTTCAACAAAGAGGAGAAAGGATGTCAAAGTTTACCATATTTCAACCTTTCATTATAATTCTTGTTGATAATCAATTTGAAGAGTGCAATAGAATAGAAATAATGTTTTCATAGGCGTTCTCAATGGTTATTTTACGCGCAGCTAGTTTGGGATACGCGCCCTTGCCCTAAGCTATAAACGTTTCCAAACTAACTGTGCGTAAAGTAGCCTTTGAGCCCGCATATGAAAACTTAATTTCTGAAATACGTTATTGAAAAATCACCATCACTGAATATTGTATGTAAAAACAGCACAAAATACGCTGTGGCTTTAACAGACAACAGTTCATACGTGCTACCATAAGCACGATATGATGTTATACACAGCCAGAAAAACGGTGTTGGCCCAACACCATTTTTTAGTATTGAGGCCAGTTCAACACCAATAAGTGGTGTTGAGAGACGGTGTTGACATAATTCAACACCAAAATGTGGTGTTGAGGCCAGATCAACACCGAAAAACGGTGTTGAGAAAATGGTGTTGACCCAATCCAACACTGAAAAATGGTATCGAGATCAGTTCAACACAACAAAACGGTGTTGAAAGAATGGTGTTGAAAATCTAACACTGAAAAATGGTGTTGAGACCAGTTCAACACCAAAAAACAGTGCTAAGAAAAGGGGGTGTTTCGACACCAGTTCAACGCCAAAAACGGTGTTAAGAGAATGGTGTTAAAATTTCAACATTGAAAAAAACAAGGGTTATGTGAAACCCGGCAGGCTCGCCGTTTTGGTTTACGCCAATAAGAATGTTGCCAACTACAAATTGATATTTGAATTTACTTCAATTTCAAAATTTCAAAATTTAAGAAAAATGTAATTTGAATTGCCAGCCTAAACAAAAATCATTAACCCAGTCCAAAAGAAGTCAAAATTATTCTAAGTCCAGCCTGAGTGGTAAGTAATTGACCGTAAACACACCTACAGAATTACGGTGCTCGGTCTGCGCTCAACACAGCTGCGGATGGTATAGGTTACTGTGCTCAGTAAACACCTACATCAAACTAATGTAATGCATAAACACGCATATCTAACAGATCCATATATGGTTCAGTAATGATGGATACTTCCAATTAATACGGAACAATCAGATGGAGGAAATCGGAAATCGCGACCTCGTGTATATGCCGCTGCATCATATGAAGATGATATTTGCCATTCTTTACCACATAAGGACCCCGGAACCAGAGGATTCGTGAAGAAATGGGCCGTATTATATTTCAGCTACAAATCTATTTTCTTCCATAGAATAATGAGAGATTAGATGCTTGGACATATGGCTATTGAAATGTAGACCAGCGAATTGGATACAGATATACAAAGGAAAACGCTGCCCATCATGGGAATTTCATTATCTTTCGTGGGATTTTAGCCCAACAAGACATAATGATATGAGCATTTGGCTCGTTCTATATTCTGATAAATGGAGACAGATCAGCTACCCAACCATGCAGGCGCTCGACACTAGAAGCCCAGAAATGCAGCGAAAATGGCGAAATTGTACTGAAAGAAATACAGATGTCGATCAAGTTTATCAATGGAGATGATTAAAACGATATATATTACACATACTATCAAGTGATAATCATTGGATTCCAAATTTTGCTATGGAACCTAGACCAAGACCAAGAAGTTGGAATTTTCCAGTCATAATTGCCGTATACGTATAGAGCAAACTTACTTGTACGTATTTTGCCGGTTTATTGCGACGCACAGTGCGCTTTACTGCCAGCTTTTCAACTTTTCATTGGAAAAAGAAACACAAATTTGCAAATGACGGACGGATTTTACGATTCTCTCTCTAGTGCTTCCGCCGAGGTCCGCGCGCCCCGCATCTATCCTTATATAAGACAATGCCGGGCTGACTGGCCCAGAGTATTCCGAAACCAGCATAGCTGACAGTTATAACGTCGGACAAAGGAAAGAAACAAATCTCATCGCCCATAAAACGTATGTTGAATTAGTGCAGGCTCTATTAATATGCAGATGTTAACTAACAACAGCTCAACACCAATTAACAGTGTTAACTAACACCAATAAATGGTGTTGAAGCCGGATCAACACCATTTTTTAGTGTTGACTGACAAGTGCTGATGCTGGCTCAACACCAACTAACAGTGTTAACTAACACCAATAAATAGAGTTGAAACCGGCTCAACACCATTTTTTAGTGTTGACCGACGAGTGCGGATGCTGACTCAACACCGTTATTCGGTGTTAACTAACACCAAATAACGGTGTTAACTAACACCAATAAATGGTGTTGGGGCAATATGGTGTAGGGCCTAACTCAACACTGTTTTCTGGTGTTGAGTTCAACACCAATTTTTAGTGTTAACACCATTTTTCTGACTGTGTAGAAAAAGATACACATACATATCCGATTCGTTGGAAACGTGGTGAATTGTGGCTCACTTCAGAAGACAATTGTTCGAGCAAACGAACGGCCCAATTATCACAGATTAGAATCCTGGTATCTGAACATAATCATTTTAACAGAAAATTGAAGACGTAACATAATGGGTCATAAAAATTGTATAATATTTAATACTGATATTTAAACAATGATCACAATAAACTTGTTACGTACACCTTCCCAGGCATCGCATAAGATACACTTCAATAAAGGCAGTCAGCAGTTGGAAGGTAATCTACTATTACATCAAATTCATCCGCGATTTTCTAAAAAAGGTGGTACCATGAGGCGGCATTTTGGCCTTTACGTGGTGCGGTTGAAATCGAAAAAAAAAATCTCCCAAAAATAACTGCTTTTGAAGTAACGGCAAGAGAAAATATATGTACGCAATATGTGAAATTTCTAGCCCGATTGCATTATGATTATAGTTTTGACATGAAACTGAAATCCGCAGCATGTGCTACATGTATGTCGTGAGGAAACTGTTTAAATGGTGTCATTTAAACAAATATTCAAACACGAAGGACCCCTTGGACCAAAAAGATTTTCCAGCAGTAGAGATATAATGCCACCGCACATCACCAGGTTGAATGACGTTTTGGTCCAAGAGGTCTTTCGTGTTAAAATTCGTGTTTAAATGACTCGACTTAAACCCTTTTCTCATGAAATGGGACATGCTGCGAATTTCACTGTAATCAGAACGCAATCGAACTAGAATTTTCACATATTGTGTACAATATTTTCTCTTGCCGTTACATCACAAAACAATTATGTTTAGGACTCTTTTTTTTCGATTTCAGCCGCACCACGAAAAGGCAAAAAACGGTTGTGTTTCTATGTCGCTGGCCAAATGTCGGGCGTAGAGCCCACTTAATGTTTATGCAGTTTTATTTGTGCTTCTCTATTCAGCTACGCAGGTCTTTCATTTGACAGTACTCAATGGATCCATGAACCATGTATAGCCGAAGACCGTTTTCTCAGCATCCGTTTTCCCAAATGTATCTGCACTGACAAGTTCATCAACAGCTGCCGGAGGTCATCCATGTTGATGGGCTATGGAGAGGACTTGTCTTTCTTTTATTCATCAGTGGACAAATCGAAGACCTCAGTGATGTCATCATACACATCAGGGGTAGTTTATTTTGGGGCTGCGTCGAAGCCATCCTGTGGTAGATTGACATGTTTGGTTTGTTGGATATGTCGCAGGAAGTTCCCTTACAGGTTTTAAGCTTTCCCACAGCTGAAATTGAACTTTACCATATACAAAGTGGCTGCAATAACATATGCCTCTATGGCATCCTCCACAAATGCTAATCGGGCCCTACAACAGATAAAACATTTTACATTGACATACATTGTCATTTCATGCTTGATATAATATCAGTTGGAACAGTTATTGGAATTCTGAGCCAAACAAATAAAATAAACACAAAATAAAATAAAACTTACTCCAAAATTGACCAATTATTTGGGTAGGTAGGGTTATCTGAAGCACAAAAGATACCAGTATTGGTAGTACTGACAATTGTTAAACTTACCTTGTCGACCGCATCAGTGGCATTCATCCTGTTTACGAGGTTCCGCAGTCGAAATATGGTGCCTCCTGGAACTACATCTGTAGAATGTCTTTATTATGTACCGAAAGAGGCAATCTACACATCCATTCATACAGGCACATTCATGGGAGTTCAAAATTCAAGTTAATTATTTATCAACGGGCTGCGCTGATAGCTACGATAGATGCACTGAGACCCGGTTCATTCGTTCATTCACTCTCTTATCTCTTCAGCCTAGAAATCATTTTAAATCAATGATAAATGGACTATTTGCGACTTGAAGTTGTCAAACTTATCATAAATATAAACATTAGAATAGCAAGATATTTTTATCCATATTTATCATATTGACATGTATTCTCCGGATATTTAACCTAAATAATAGAAGGAAAGATAAAGCTAAGCAGCCTGATGATACCGAAGGAAAGTTAAATAAGTCCGAGATTTTGTTAATAAAGCAAATAAGAGAATAGATATGCAATA
Source organism: Hanleya hanleyi (assembly GCA_036873755.1). Taxonomy (NCBI): domain Eukaryota; kingdom Metazoa; phylum Mollusca; class Polyplacophora; order Lepidopleurida; family Hanleyidae; genus Hanleya; species Hanleya hanleyi. The sequence continues at coordinate 55,087 of JAVTVY010035100.1, read as the reverse complement.
GAGAATAATTACCACAACAAAGTTTCTGAGGCGTTATCAAATTCCGTCATTCCATTCCGCATTTTCATTTGGGTTAGGACATCACCCTCCCAAAAAATTGTGTCTAATGTAGTTGATGGTGATGTTTCGGTGTGTGGGTAAAGTTTACGACGGACTTCCTCAAGATTGTTAATCACGCAAAAAAAAACCTGTTTCAAACCGACATTCATTATTCGTTCTTCCGATTATTCTCGGGCAAATGAGGGGAAACAATTCGATTTGTCACACAGAGGTTTTATAAACCAGTGGTAGCTTTTGACTTGGCAGGTACTCATCATGCTCGTTGAAGTTATTTTGATGTCGAAGTTGTCCCCGTAGATTTCAAATTGCGTGTCTTTCTCTCTACGTTGTTTTATCTCTGGAAGGACAACTTCTAACTTTGTGGAGCTATCGGAGAGAGAGAGAGAAGTAAGGTAACCGTTTAACGTTGCGTTCAGCAATATTTAACCCAAATAGCGACGATCAAAGAAAATTCTAAGTATTCCAACAAAAACAAGTTAATTACAACACATATAAGGGAAGTGGGAAGAGGTGCCGACATACTGACAGTCACATGACTTCACAGTATAGTCTTCTGGTTAACTTATTCTAAAGCACACACCAAAAATCTAACGATTTGTGATATGTGTTGTATCTCGGGTACGCTTTTATTGTACCTGTTCATGTGGCAACTTGGATGACATGACCACACGGCCTCTAGCACCGGCATAAGCGGTATTAGATACAAATATAGAGAGCTATGATGGAAATGCTCTGACAACTCGTATATTGGTCATTGGTGAGTTGTGTCAACTCGTACACTGGAAATTTGTGAGCTGTATAGTCGTCAGATGAAAATGACGGCATTTAACACAAAAGACTAGCCTGTAAGGCCCGATGTCGACCCAACATCAACTTCCCACAATGCCAACATATATCAAAGACCAAAAGGTCTGTACAGGGGGCGGGCCTCGGGGACGAAACGTTCACCAGCAGAATCTCGCCATATACAGGTAACCCAGCAATCCAGAAGTAATCAACACAACACACCAAAACATGTACATACATTAAAATTTATACAACAAACCGATTTCTCTCGAATAACAAAAAATGCAGTGTTCTTTTACCCTTCTAAACAGATTTTCTAAAGTAGCTGCTTGATAAAAATTAGTTATCATATACCTGTGCGTGCTAGGATAGTGATACACACTCATGTTTTCTATTTCCGTATCGATATAGTCAGTACCCGTATCGGTATTCTTTGAAACCGGGACAAGTTTTACATCGCCCTCTATCGGGGAATCCCCCGAACTACAGTCAATTTCATTCATGATTTTCTACCCGTAGTAGTAGTAAACTCCCAATCGTAAAAGTTATCCGAAACACACATGGACGAACGGTCGGCGTATATTCTATAAATAAAATACTCAAAAGATATATAATTGCAAAAAGCAATGCTATTTTATTAAAATATTTATCGTCTGCTTCTCTCGATGTTTGTTGTTGTTGTTAGTCACATTTACAAGTTTCGAAGTCGACGAAGTACTCAGCTCAAACGATTTTAACACCGACATTGTGTATATATTTACAATCGTTATTTCGTGCCAATTTATTGACGCTTACAAGTTATAACCACTCTGGCTAACAATTTTTCTCTGTGGAGTTCGGTCATCAAAGGTTAAACATTGAACTTGGCGATCTCTGCGTACAGAACTATGGCTGATTATCTCGCCTTCGATAGCAGCGATTCAGGACCTGCCAATTTCGACCTGGGTTTCTTGTCGGATGATGAACATACACATGGCTCCAATATGATTTCCAGCAGCGATGATGCCATGCTAGTGGCAGAACTCGAACGGGTAACTGACCCGACCACGGAATCTGGCAGACCAATTCAATCCGATCTGCAGGAAAATCAAACACCCCCACTGACCCCAGGAAATTCTGAAAATATCGTGAAGACATCAAAATGTTGCACAAAGACACCCCACTTTCATCGACACAAGCGCAACGGAAAAGCTCGATTTTGTGGAGAGCATGAAGAACAAAAACACTGTTCGTAAAACTCAGAGTGTAAGCAAATTATTTGGCGGATGACTGGCTTCTGGGCCACGCTTCGAAAATCGCAGGATTCGTGAAATCCCCCCAGTGGAACTGAACAACTATGTTGGCTCATTCCTTTTGTCGATTCGAAAGCACGGCGGGCCCGACTATGAGCCAGACACGCTCACAAGCTATCACAGGGGCATCGACCGTTACCTTCGAGAAAATAAATACCCCTACATTCTGCTCCTGGACAGGGAATTCCAAACATGAAGGGATGTTCTCGCATCCAAACGAAAGGAACTGAAGCAAAAGGGGAAGGGGAATCGCCCAAATAAATCTGGCCCATTAACTGAAAATGAACAAAAAATGCTGAAAGAAAAGCCTGTCACTGGAGCCGATAACCCCAAAGCCTTGAAAAATCAAATATGTTTGAACAACTCAATGCATTTTGGAATGAGAGCCTCAAGCGAAAACAGAAAACTTAGATGGGGGGATATCGCGCTCAAAATTGATGAGAGGGGCGTGGAATATTTGGAATTCAACGAGAGGGACACAAAAACAGAAGTGCTGCAAATGCGAACAGTCATGTACAACAAGGCTTATCTCGATCACCGACCCCTGAAGATGTGCGAAGCTGATGCCCCATTCTACTTGAGCGTAAATCACAAAAGAAATCCCCGTAGCCAAATCTGGTATTAATGTCAGGCCGCAGGAGAAAATACGCTCAAGTATATGGTGAAAAATATGGCCAATAAATCAAACTTACCTGGTCGTAAAACTAATCATAGTGCGCGACGATCCATTGCTACCCGTCTCCTCGATGCGGGAGTTCCGCCCACGACCATTATGCAGCTGACCGGGCACAAGAATATAGCAAGTCTGAATAATTATGCCGTGGCCTCTGCCAGCATGCAGGACAAAATGAGTAACATTATTGCATGTTCACGGCCGATACCGTCTCGCACACCTGCCGCCGCTGAAGACAGAGCACCGTCCTCCACTTCCTCGTCACCAGCCAAGGAAAATATGGTAGTCTGTCAAACTGCCACTTCTTCAAATGAAAGTCCTTCCACCATCTCTAGTCTTGCTCGTGTTCGCTTGCATAATACATCCATCACTTTCGTTGCGAAACACAGCGCTAGTCAACAACTGCTGGAGTATTCCATGATGCGACTTCCAACAACTGTACCCTAAATGTCACTCTCTGTCAGCAATCGGACATGCATCCAATCTCTAAAAACACCACAGACTCTCAATAAAGCGTTAATTTGTCGAAATTAAGTTCTGGCCAACTCGAACTGCTGAACTGCTTTCCCCGTCTGACCGCGTTGTCTGACCTTCTTTGAATTTCTCGATTGTTAAATTTCAGTACCATACGGTACGGTTGTCAGGAGTTTTACGGATTCCACATGTTTGCTGTTGAAAAAACACTTTGCCTTACTATTTTGAATTAATTGTTCTCATCCTTGAGTGTGGAATAGCTATTGAAAATATTAAAATTATATGACTAAGTAAATGTTCAGTCAATGCTTCAAACACGACTTGTCTGTTGTTATTCTGTCTAACCTGACCTAGATTTATTAGGCTGAGGCGATATTAGGCTGAGGCGACTTTATTTTTAGCTACAGAACCCGCACGCGGAGTAATACTTTTACGTGGAATGAACTCAACGCATCTAGGGAATGCGCATCAGGACGTAGTTCCGGAATGAAACCATCGTTTAAGTTTCAAAAGAAAAAGATCTCGTTCTCGGAGTCTGGATCGCCGCATCGACCTCGACCTGCGGTCTCGGTCGATACGGAGATCCAGACTCCGAGAACACGAGCTGATACAAAGTGCGGGAACAACACAGTGACTCGATAATGTATATATCTTACAATCTTAAAATCTATACAGCCGATCAGAATATGTTTCAGTGTGAGATCTTCGTGGCATGGAATGTACTTTGGGGCTGGTTCGTTTTTTAGTAAATGTTCATGAATTAATCGTGGCTTGATCGAAACGTTTCCGGCTGCTCAGATGAGTATATCCCACGTTCTTTTGGAACTCATGAAGTTTGTTATCATCCACAAGTATCTCCAATATCGCTCGAAGAATCCACCGTATTTTTCGAGCTCGAATGTGAGGTGCCGAGGGAAGCTTTCCTGTAGGATCATATGGTTGCTCTTTAGTCGCCAGACGTCAGTTTTCCCCACCTCTTGCATATCGCCCGAATTTCTCACATAAGCACAGATAGAGGGTCTATGTGTTACTGTTTTCAGCAACAGATTTTGGTGTTACTGGAAAGTCACGTTATTCAAAATTGTGTTTCGTTTATTGTTCATAGTATCGATTTTTAGCTCTGTAATACCCTTGGAGGGATATTTTATAAGTTGTCACACTCTGCCAGGTTCTCGCACTCTGAATGTTGTTGTTGTATACACTTTTGACATGATTTGTAACAGTGGTTTTGGAGGTACTAAATGGCGTAAATCAACTACTGGGGCATTGGGGGTGGATTTAAACTTATCTTGTGCGGTTGATAATATTTTCATCACGTTTGCCTGATCTTGCTCAAGGATGTGGCCTTGTTGTTTGTGTTTACGAAATGTGACCTTGGTGCATGACCTTGTACACCACCAGCTCGTTTATGCTTCTTAAAGCTATTTATTGTGATTTAGAGATTTACTGAAGTTCTTTATATTGTTATAACGCTCAATTTAATTGTTATGACATTCGATGAAGTCCATATGTGCCGATATGGCGGATTTTATTAGGGACTATTTCTTGATAAATCGATACGCCTTACGTCTGCTATCTGATAGAGAAGTCTACATCAAACTTTGCTGATTTTTCACGAAGTATTATTGAATAAGGTAAATATTGCAACAGATATGAAACTAATCTTTGAAACGTTTAGAAAGTTCTGGTTATATTTTCAACGATCGATGGCTAGAACATAACCATTATTTTTATCGTCAAAGTGACCTACCCTCCCGACTCACCTTCACTCAGCTCAGCATATGTATCGCCATCTTGTTGTTCTAGCCATGTCCTAGTGTCTTGTTGAGGGAGCGGTGATATGTATATAGTTCTTCCAGTAAAAGTATTTATATATCTAATAACTATAATAAAAACACTCCTGTTTGACGTCTGGAGCTCCCTCCAATATTATATATTTCAATTAGTAATCGCAATTATTGTCCTGGTAAATAGTTCTCCCGACTTCGGTCCAGCGGTAATCCTGTAATTTGATTGGTTGTTCTGCATCATGTGACCACCAGTATTGGTATAAATAGAGCGCTCCTGACGAAGATGGCAGATAGCTGGCCACCACGGACGGAGATACATCGCAACAACAACAACACCATACAATATTACCTGATCAGTTTTTAACGCTGAACAAAACTCTACAACAGGTAATATGAATTAAAGATTGCTATCGACTACACTTCTCGGCAAAGAACCAAAATTACTCAACAACAGATTTGGACCTGAACACTGCATGTATCTCTGGATTTGTCAACTAGATTCATCTCGACAAAGGAATAAATATATTAATTTATTTCTATTTCATCACCAGGCAGCTATCTCATGTCATCACACTCGTCAGTGGCCATTTTCTGCATAATATCCATTACAAATGTGATCCATTGGCAGGAATTCACACTTTAGCACAATTGGGCATAAATTAGTAGTATTGAGAGTGCATATTACCTTTTTATCTGGCGGTTCAAAGTGTGTTCATCACTAGTTGATATATTGAATTAGTATATCATCATTTCACCATATATGGTCATATTGGGCTTACCACAGAATAAACAGAATATCATCAGACTTTGAATTCTTGTTTTTATCATCTTTATTGAACGTGATATTGATATTCCCGTGTGAATACAATACAATGCCATCAGCCTGGCATTTCATTAATGAATGTCGGATTTGACTTGATGCTACGACGACCGACCAGAGTTGGACATCACTCAGAATAATATAGAACGCAAATCCGTCTCACCTGCCCACCTGACAGCATCACACTTTCAGTTATACAATATCTAGTTACGCTGGATATTACACTGGTGTCAGAAGTGGGATGTTGTAATTCTACACAGCATCCAGCGATACGAACCCTGAACGGTGTGGTGGTCATATTTAAATTCTGCCATTTTCAACAGAAGTCATTACAAGCGTCTAGTCCGTCATTCATAATCCAGCCGTCGTCCATTAGAGAATATCCGCGTCCATAATCCAAAGACCTATTCCATTTTCCACATAACAGTATTAGCACCAAATTCACAAAGACAATCATAATATACATAAACATAGGCTTGTTTCCTGCAAGAGAGAAGCGGTCAACAATTTTCAATGATGCCGGCAAGACATCATGATGTTCCAAAAATTCTTAATCCATAATATTCGTTATAGAGTCGTCATCTAAAAAAAAGATGTATCTCAAGTCACGCTTTGATTGTGGTTGTTCATATGAGTACCATGAGGATCTTGAAGTACATGGGTTCATACGGCCCCTAGCCCCGGGTTAAGCGGAATTAGACACAAGTTACGAAACGTAGCGCCATAGATCTTGCACGCTACGTTCGTATTTTGCTATCAGCATGCGATATGTATCGCCAAATTTGGCAGAGAGTCCAGACATTTCATCCTCGAATACGTAAAGGACATCAAACTGGGCATGGTGATTATCTACTGTGTGACGTGCCAGAGAAAAATGTTTTGGGGGCAGAAGCAGACTCTGACAACGAAATACCTAACCACGAGGTTAGGGAAGAAGCATCACTACTAGATAACGGCTAGAATTCAAATGGTGGGAACCACAGTGGCACCCCTGGTTCAGGTGCGAGACAAAACTCTAGTATGGAAGATAACTGCATATTTCATCCATCACACCTTCGGCTAAAACCGGAGTCCTACAATGAGAAAGATGACTGGGAAGAGTATTTTTCCCATTTCTCGGACTGTGCCGAGCTTGGTGGCTGGAGTGAAAGGGAGAAGGTCCTCGCTTTAGCAACTAGCCTGCGAGGGCCAGCTAGGACATTTTATATTGGTCTTTCTTCTGAGGATAAAAGATCATTTCGAACTTTGTCAAGGAAACTGGAGCAACGCTTTGGTAGTAGTCGCCAACAGAACAGGTGGCTATCGAGACTGGAAGCCAGACGTCGAAACCAAGGGGAGACAATCGCTGCTCTTGGTGATGATTTGCGACAAATGGCCCAAAAGGCCTACCCAATGCTGGATACTCAGGCCCAGGAGGCACTCGCCTTGAATCAACTGTACAAATCTATTGATACAGAAATGAAATGTCGTTGTATTGATAAAGAATGTCAGTCAATCTCCAGTGCAGTGGAGGTGATTGAGATTGAACGCTTCGAGGCCATCCTGGGAACTCCTAAAGGAAAAATGCAGCCTGTAAGAGCTGCTAATCCTGCTCCAACAGGACAGAAACAGTTCAACTTCCCAAATAGCAAATTCAATTCAGCCCCAATGGGAGGTCTAGTTCAGCGTCGAGAAAGGTCGCAAAATGGAAGGCCAAACACATTCAGGCGATTTGAGCAGAACAACAAGACCTACTTCATTTGTGACTCGCCTCACCATTTTTTGCCCAAGAGAATCGTCAGGATGAAACAAATCTGATGGACTTTTCGGGAAACGAGCACCCGTCAACACACTAGGCCGCAAGTTGACGGGAGTGGAAAGGCCTGCTGAAAATTGCACATCTCTCAGTGGCACTCAAAGCAATCAGGTGAGCAACGAGCCTCATGTTACGGAAATAGATACCAACTCTGGCTATAGAGGTAAATCTCGTGTTGGCAATTTGTCCAGAAAAATAGCCAAATGGGACAATGGTCTCTTCACCTCCTGTCGTTTAGAAGGTCTGGACAAGCCAATACACCTACTAATTGACAGTGGCTCTACCATCACTCTGCTATCCAGATGTGTTTTTGAGGAGATCAACGAGGAGCATAAACCTCAAGTCTCTCAATCTAACAATAGCATTCTTGGAGTTAATGGTGGAAAACTCCAGCTTCACGGCAACACCATTCTTAGACTGCAACTGGGAGATGCAATTTACAGCCAGGCCATGGTTATCTGTGACATTACCACAGAGGGAATTTTAGGACAAGATTTTCTCTTGGCCCATGTCATAGAGATTGATTACAAGTGGTTGTGACTGAGAACAGCGCATCAGAACATCTCCTGCTGGATCGGTGGGGAAGCAGAGATGAGCTGTCAAGTACAGGTGCAGCAAGTGACCTCTATTCCGCCTTACTCAGTGGGCTGGGTGGAAATTGACATCCCAAAGAGTGAACACCTGGCTCCAGCAGGTGTGGTAGAACCATCAGTTGAGCTTTTTCAACGGAAAGGGTTGAGGGTAGTCCAGGGCATAGTTGATACTAGGTCTCCCCATCAACTTGTTAAGGTGGTGAATTTCGATGACAGTGAAGCCATCCTCTATCCTAGCACCAGGCTTGGAATATGTCGGTCATCTTACGACATGAAGATGTCATTGGAAATGATCACTCCATGTGGAGTGGCGAAGAATAAAGCTGCACCAGCTGTCCTTCCAGAGCACTTGGAACTCTTATTGGTCCAAGCTCTGCTCATCTGAATGAGGCAGAAATACAGTCATTTGCGGAGTTGCTTTCTAGATATGAAGATATATTTTCCAGTTCTTCAGGAGATTTGGGCAGAACCACTAAGGTAGAGCACCAAATCCACACTGGTTCTGCTCGACCTATTCGACAGCCACCAAGACGATTGCCTCTCGGCAAACGCCAGATCGAGGAAGAAGAGTTGAAGAAAATGAATGAGAGAGGCATAATTGAACCTTCCAACAGTGCATGGGCCTCTCCTATTGTGCTATGCACAACGAAAGATGGTACAACCCGCTTCTGCGTCGATTACAGACGCTTAAATGATGTCACTGCCAAAGACGCCTATCCTCTGCCACGAGTTGACGAGTGCCTGGACTCTCTTTCCGAGGCAAAGTGGTTCAACTCGATGGATTTGAACTCAGGTTTCTGGCAAATTGGAATGGCATTGGAGGACAAGGAGAAAACCGCATTTACCACCACCCATGGGTTATACCAATTTACTGTTATGCCGTTTGGCCTGGTAAATGCGCCATCTACATTTCAAAGACTGATGGAGAATGTTCTGAGGGGTTTGCAGTGGGAGGAGTGTCTTTTGTACATAGAGGACATCATTGTCCCTGCAATTGACTTCAGGCAATGCATACAGAGACCAGAGCACGTTTTTGAACGTCTCTCGGAAGCTGGGTTGAAATTGAAGCCCAGTAAGTGTACCTTCTTCCAGAAAAGTGTAAAATTTCTCGGGCATATTGTCCCTGAAGATGGAGTTCAGACTGACCCTGAGAAAATATCTGCAGTCATCAATTGGCCCCGTCCACAGACACGCAAACAAGTTAGGAGCTACCTCGGCCTCTGCTCTTATTACCGGCGCTTTATCCAAGGTTTCGGCAATATTGCCAGACCACTCCACAGACTGACGGAGGCAAAGTCAAACTTTGAGTGGACATCAAAATGTGAAGAGTCCTTCTCAGGACTAAAGAAAGCTCTGACAATGCCACCTATCCGTGCATATCCAATGATTGGGTGTCCATTTATCTTGGATACAGATGCTAGTGATGTGGCTGTGGGCGCAGTCCTATCTCAAAGTCAGAATGACTCGGAACGTGTCATCGCTTATATGAGCAAAGCAATGACAAAACCAGAGCGATCATATTGTGTTACCAGGAAGGAACTTCTGGCAGTGGTTGTAGCCTTGAGGAAGTTCCACCCTTACCTCTATGGTCAACATGTTCTCCTGCGTACGGATAATGCAGCGGTCAGTTGGATGAGGAGTCTGAAGGCCCCATCAGGTCAAGTGGCTAGATGGCTGCAGGAGCTGGGAACATATGACCTAGAGGTGACGCATCGAGCAGGGCGAAAACATAGCAATGCTGACGCCATGTCAAGGAATCCGTGCAAGTCATGTACAAGGCAAAATGACCTAAATGAAGCCTTTAGCGAGGAGGAGCACTGCTGTGCAGATACAGTAACAGTTCCAAAGCCTCTTGATGACTTTCCCATATCGCATCATGATGAGGGGAAAGCCATTGTAATGGCAGCTGTCCGTGTTTCTACCAGAAGTCAACAGCCTACTACTGGTGGCCTGAAACCGAATCAAGTCATCCTCGCCAGTTGGTCACCAGAGGAAGTCCATCAACAGCAGTTACAGGACAAAGATATTGGTCCTATCATGATTCCCCTGCAGGAGGGTAAGGGCAGGCCTGAGTGGTCTTCCATCTCTCACCTCTCCTCTGGGCTCAAGACCATATGGCGACACTGGGATAGGTTGGAGCTTCATGGAGGAATGGTCTACAGGCAGTGGACAGATGACAACAATCAGGTTGTTCGTCAGCTATTGTTCCCTAAAACTTGTAGAGAGACTGTTCTCAGGCATTACCATGACATTCCATCTGCTGGGCATCTAGGCGTAGATAAAACCCTGAGCAAGGTCAAGCATGCCTTTTATTGGCCTGCAATGGAAGTGGATATTGAGCGGTACTGTATCGAGTGTAATTTCTGTGCCGCTCGAAAACCAGCAAAGCATCAAGGCAAAGGTCCCCTTGGGTCGTATCTCGTTGGAGAGCCCATGGAGAAGGTGGCCCTAGATATCTTAGGACCTCTACCAGTGACGAACAACCGCAACAGATACATCTTGGGCATAACAGACTGCTTTACGAAGTGGACGGAGGCAGTACCAATTCCGAACCAAGAAAGCCAAACCATTGCTAATGCTCTGCTGAATGAGTTCGTCTGCAGATTTGGCACACCGTTGCAAGTCCACTCTGACCAAGGGACTAACTTTGGATCCCAGCTGTTTCGTGAAGTCTGTGATCTATTGCAAGTCGACAAAACTCGTACCAGTGCTTATAGACCTCAAGCCAACGGCACCGTGGAACGATTTAACAAAACAGTAGCGTCTATGCTGACCATGTACTGTGAGAGAAGACAACAGACATGGGATGAATTTCTGCCGCAAGTCATGATGGCTTACCGTGCTTCCAAACATGCCACGATAGGGAAATCACCGAATATGATGGTTTTGGGCAGGGAGAACGTTCTTCCGATGGAAGCATTTACAGGGCGACCCGAACTGGAAGAGGATGATGAAACTCATAATGTGTGCGAGTATACATTAAATCTTCATTGTTCTCTGGAGGAAGTACACGAGGTTGCTCGAAACACACTGAAGAAACGGGCTGAATATCAGAAGAGACATTACGACCTGAAGGCCAAGAAAAGACCACTGACGCCTGGTCAAGCTGTCTGGATGTACTGCCCTGTGCGGAAGCCTGGTGTATGTCACAAACTTACCTCTAGATGGAAGGGACCTTTCGTCATCACAGACACAATTGACGACATAAATTACTTGGTGAAGATGTCTCGAAGAAAACAGCCCGAGGTTGTTCACATTGATCGTTTGATGGTGTACAAAGGGCGACACCCGCCCACTTGGTACACAGCAGCAAAGACAGCCTAGATGTTGGAGGCTTCACTTTCAGTCTTGGTTAAATTGTTTTTGGTTTTAGGGAAGTTCAAACCAGAAGGGCTTTTTCACTGACTCCAAGATGAGAGGAGATAGACTAAGTTTGTGGAATTAAGGGGAATTTGATGGATGAAGATGTTGATGCTATGTGTAGCATATGGAGGCAATTGTAGTTGCCACAACTAGGGAGCTCCCAACCCACTGGCGTTTTGGAGTCGGTAAGGGATTGATCACCCCAAGCTGGATGTGGATCCAACCGCCCCTTCGACTGATGTAACTCAGTCATTGTTTCAAGTACAAGACTTGAGTATTCCTGTTCCACAAAGCCTAGTGTTGATAGATTGAGCCCAAGCAACATTTAAAATGTGCTATAAGTGTGAATTCCCTAAACAAACAAACAAAAATAACATTAAACATCGATGAAAGGCTGAGTAGTGTGATGGCCGAGATGGCTGGCTGCCTAAATTAAATGAAAACGTATCTACCCCTGAAAACCATCCTTAATCTGGTGTTGTATCTTTCAGAATGTCGTTCAAGACAAACGATTGTTGGCGGTGCTGTGGAACCTTCCCCACCAAGAAGGCTCTGAAAAGCCATATGATGTCCAAGGTTCATCAAAGTCATCTGTCCATTCTGCTTCGAAGAGAAGACTTTTCGACGTCAGGTGTACCTTAAACAGCATGTTGAAGGCATCCACACCACCATCGCAAGGGATTTACCCAAGGACTTGTGGGGTGAGCCGAATGGCATCTGGTTGGCAACATGCCCTGACGACTACCGGCGCCTTGTGTCAAGCTGGACAGCCAACGCTTCATCCACCGCCAGACAACTGGTGAAGAGCTGGCTAAGCAAATGCCATAAACCAACTAGGAGTGGGAAGACGGGTGGCACACCATGGTGCGGACTCGCACTTCATCCCCGCTGAAGAGTGTGATCTGTCAACCTTCACCAGCGAAGCAACCACGACTCTCAGAGACATCATCTGTATGTCACCCAGAAAAGCCACCTACAACGGAACCACTCAGAGTTGTGGATATACAGATGAAGCCGAACTACATCTGGGCATGGCTGGTGGGTAGAAATATCTCTAATTTGTGGTATGGTGCCACTCTTTCTTCGGCTACGTATGCTGATGCTCGGGGCATGCAGTCCATCGACCGGAAGATGCTACTAATTCAGAAGGAGACGAACTTGTCCAGGCCCACGGGAGATGGATATACAGTATCCGCCAGCTTTGCTCGTGTGGCCAAGGATGTGGCTGCTGCCTTGGGAGTAGAGCCATCCCGGATCACTGAGCTCCGCAGATGGATCAAGCCAGTGATGTCTCTTATAAGCTTTGGACTCGAGCCTAGTACCCTACAAGCAGTTGTCCCTGCTCCAATAAGTCCACCAACATCAGACACAGCCATCTTCTTAGAACCATCACCAAGGGCCCTCACACCAGAATATCAACCTGAGGATGAGCCGCAGTTACTAGAGCCATCAACAGAGGAACACCCCGACCATCAATCCCTACTTGTAGAGGCATCAACTTCTCCAACGACAGATCCAGTCAGTTTACCATTAGAAGGAAAATCCCCGAGCAGCACACCTCTTCCAATACCAGTATTAGAAACAACAGTCAACCCTCCATCCCCTCAAACTGTTCCTGCCATTCAACTACCATCGGATCACTCTCGGCCATCTCATGCTCATGCATTAAAGCAGACTGTTCACAGTTTGACTGTTCCACTTAATTTATCAGTACCTACACAACCTACTACTGCCAGTCTTCCATCTGTTCATCTACATTCTGAAACTCCGCTTGATCTTTCTTGTTCCACTCGACCTATTACCTCCACCGCCCAGCCATCATCTCATTTAAGAATTCCCTCCACCAGGACGTCCTTGCCTGCGGCAGAGCCAGCACCACTGGATCTATCAACCGACGCCTCTTCCACCACTCGACAGTCTAGGCCGCCATCCAACATACCAAACATCAGACAGAACCATCGCCTTAGAGCAAGACAACTGTTGGAGTATGGGTGCCTGCCACTTTTACCACCTGCCAGACGTGAGTGGGATGCCCCATGCCAAATAATTATTGGAGTCAGAGGACAGGAGAGACAATGGCCACCAATCAATTGGAAGTGGCTTCGCCCAAAGCAGAAGCTAGCTCACTGGGAGGCTGTTGCAATGATGTTGGAGTGGACAGACGCATCTGCTGTCACCATGGGTTTGCAGGATCTGATGGACAAGTACAACATGCTCGTCCTTCCCGGGACTAAAGTTCCCAAAGAATCTGATGCCAAGGTGGTCATGCGGTCGCTAACCAAGGCCAGACTGTACGTCTACCGTACGTTGATGGAAATTGCTACAGACAGTGGAGACAATCCGGATTCGGTCGCGGAGATGGTTATTCAACAGCTAGAGAGCATGAGGGGAGTACGGCAAACATCAACGGACCGACCGTGTCATGGACTGGGACAAAGGGGTATACCACTGAGGCTCGAGTCCAAGCCGAAGGAAGATTGATTCTGCCATTGTAATATTTGAACAACAGGAGTTGTTGAGAACTTGGCAGGGGAGAGTGTAATACCCTTGGAGGGATATTTTATAAGTTGTCACACTCTGCCAGGTTGTCGCACTCTGAATGTTGTTGTTGTATACACTTTTGACATGATTTGTAACTGTGGTTTTGGGGGTACTAAATGGCGTAAATCAACTACGGGGGCATTGGGGGTGGATTTAAATTTATTAACATAATATATATGCTGTCTGTTGTAAATAAGATTAACTTACCTAGTGCGGTTGATAATATTTTCATCACGTTTGCCTGATCTTGCTCAAGGATGTGGCCATGTTGTTTGTGTTTACGAAATGTGACCTTGGTGCATGACCTTGTACACCACCAGCTCGTTTATGCTTCTTAAAGCTATTTATTGTAATTTAGAGATTTACTGAAGTTCTTTATATTGTTATAACGCTCAATTTAATTGTTATGACATTCGATGAAGTCCATATGTGCCGATATGGCGGATTTTATTAGAGACTATTTCTTCTAAATCGGTACGCCTTTCGTCTGCTATCTGATTCATGAAGAGAAGTCTACATCAAACTTTGCTGATTTTTCACGAAGTATTATTGAATCAGGTAAATATTGCAACAGATATGAAACTAATCTTTGAAATGTTTAGAAAATTCTGGTTATATTTCAACGATCGATGGCTGGAACATAACCATTATTTTTATCGTCAAAGTGACCTACCCTCCCGATTCACCTTCACTCAGCTCAGCATATGTATCGCCATCTTGTTGTTCTAGCCGTGTCCGAGTGTCTTGTTGAGGGAGCGGTGATATTTATATAGTTCTTCCAATAAAAGTATTTATATATCTAATAACTATAATAAAAACGCTCCTCTTTGACGTCTGGAGCTCCCTCCAATATTATATACTTCAATTAGTAATCGCAATTATTGTCCTGGTGAATAGTTCTCCCGACTTCGGTCCAGCGGTAATCCTGTAATTTGATTGGTTGTTCTGCATCATGTGACCACCAGTATTGGTATAAATAGAGCGCTCCTGACGAAGATGGCAGATAGCTGGCCATCACGGCCGGAGATACATCGCAACAACAACGACACCATACAATATTACCTGATCAGTTTTTAACACTGAATACAACTCTACAACAGGTAATATGAATTAAAGATTGCTATCGACTACACTTCTCGGCAAAGAACCAAAATTACTCAACAAACGATTTAGACCTGAAAACTGCATGTATCTCTGGATTTGTCAACTAGGTTCATCTCGACAAAGGAATAAATATATTAATTTATTTCTATTTCATCACCAGGCAGCTATCTCATGTCATCACACTCGTCAGTGGCCATTTTCTGCATAATATCCATTACAAATGTGATCCATTGGCAGGAATTCACACTTTAGCACAATTGGGCATAAATTAGTAGTATTGAGAGTGCATATTACCTTTTTATCTGGCGGTTCAAAGTGTGTTCATCACTAGTTGATATATTGAATTAGTATATCATCATTTCACCACATATGGTCATATTGGACTTACCACAGAATAAACAGAATATCATCAGACTTTGAATTCTTGTTTTTATCGTCTTTATTGAACGTGATATTGATATTCCCGTGTGAATACAATACAATGCCATCAGCCTGGTATTTCATTAATGAATGTCGGATTTGACTTGATGCTACGACGACCGACCAGAGTTGGACATCACTCAGAATAATATAGAAAGCAAATCCGTCTCACCTGCCCACCTGACAGTATCACACTTTCAGTTATACAATATCTAGTTACGCTGGATATTACAGCTCGTTATCAAAAATAGTAACGCTACTACTTTACTCCTACTTTACTGGAATGATAATAGACAAGCACGGCTCATGCTCTTTCCTTTTGATACTGCTTCTCAGTTGCACAGAGTGATTAAATGATATTGTGTGATGTTTCAGCTTTGAACCCAACTGAGATAATAGCCTCACTTTAAGGCTAAGGTACACCTCTGATCATCTCGTCCGGTATGGTCAACCTTTGCAGACAGAAACTAGCGCATTGCCCGTCCTCGTACAACCCGTCGCTACATAGCTGAAGTATTTCTGGACGCGACGTTAACCCTTAATTCTCTCTCTCTCTCTCCTCGTACAACCCTCTCCTCTACGGTCACAGGACAGGGCACACTTTCTAAGATCATATCACTAATCAGTGGCATTCACGGTTAATATTGCCCCCTTTCATACTGCTTCTAAGTGTCACGGCCAGGGGACACGGACGCAGAGGCAGCCACAGCTCCAGTTTGTAGTATAGATGATTGACCGTTTCAGCAAGGACTGAAAATTCGACATTCATAATAAATTATTAAGTTCAACTTTAGCTTATTTGCATAATTTTGGGGAAGCACTGTGGAAGTTTCAAAATATCTGCCACGAGGCATGGTCTAGAAATATCAGAGAACAGTTAGTGATTCAAAGATAGGCATTAGATACATGTAGTCCCCCATGATAAATCACTACTATTGTGTTATTGAAATTTTCGCAAGTATATGAAACTGTTTTACCAGAAAATGTACATCGAAACATTTCACTTGAATACAAATTTGTTTTTACCCTGCACTGTTCCCTGTCGCAAAGTTCACAACGTGAATATTGAATTGTATTCCTCGGTCGAACTTTGCACGGGTTAATACTCAGGTTAATTGGTGATGTTACCGTTGATTTCCCCCAAAAGATTGAAAGTATAACCAAAGTTGTGTTACTGCCCAGTACTACAAGGAAGACAACACGAGAACATAGTCATTAAAACTTCATTATTGCAACTTTGTTATTGACATTATTTGAACATCTGTTGTGAAATCATATCATCTCAGGCAAGACTGCGTGCAGCAAGCATTACTGAGATACAACACGCGTATTCCTGTATCTGATATCTGAATGGCCCCGATAAACATATTGAAACAGCCTGGTTTCTTATCAAACATTTCTCAATCACCAATGTTGTATTCAGCAGTATCTCCTCTAATTGAACGCGTGAAGCCAATGCATCTTATTCTAGTCGTAATTTCGTCGATACGGTGCAGATGGAAATTGCTACAGAAATGTGGAAATAGAATCAACAGCACAAAGCGTTAACACAGTCCGTGGAACAAATTTCTCGTGCTGATTTAAGAACTGAGCTGGCAAGGAACATTAGTAACATCTCGTATTGCCACCCGCGTCAATGATTTCCATGTAGTTTGTTATCAATTGTTTTTTTCTCAATCTTTCGCATTTAATGTTAATGTCTACTGAATTCTAACGTAAAAATATTGCAAACTATGGACACATTATATTCAATACATAGATACGGGTTCCAAATTTACGATATACTTCTCGGCAACACATTGTACACAGTTTGAAACTGACCGTAAATATAACTACATTCTTTATGTATTGAGGTGATCTTGAACTCTTCACCACAATATGATTGAACATCAGTAAGACATGACAATTCTAAGATGAAATGCTTAATTAAACACACAGACTTAGGTAACTATCGCCGGATTTCATTTGCTAATTGTAAGTTCCATTGTTAATTATAAGTTCATTGTTTTACAAACGTGGCTAATTACCGCCACGCTTGGTTCCTAGAAGCCGAAAATAAACTTATGGATACTCAAGCTCATCACTTAGTTAGATTAGATTCTTACGTCACGAATGCTTGCGTCAATAATGAACATGTGGTTACTTCACGTTTGACTTAGAGAAAGCCTATGATGGTACGTGGAAATATGGTATTGGAAAGATCTTCATACTATGAGATTTGGAGGTCATTTACCCATTTTTATATCTAAATTTTTAAACAATAGGCGATTCCAGGTCGTGTAGGAACAACCATTTCTCATCATTTCAATTAAGAATGAGATCTTCTACATGCCAGCATTTTCTCTACTCTATTTAGTATCAAGATCAACCATATCCGAATTGTGAATACATCCATTGGTGGTTCACTTTTGTAGAGGATTTCTGCTTTCTGTAGTGGAAAAGGTATACATACATGTAACATTGAGCTGCTTTGTCTAAAAAAAGATTCAGATTTGGTTGCATGATCAGACTCGATTCCTAACAAAAATCTTCAGAGTAATTACCTTGTTTCATAAACATTCAAACTCAATTGTTTCACATACTAAAACAATTATATTATTCCAGTCCGGTAAATACGAAGTTTTTCTAGAGAAACCCAGTTTTCTTTCCAACAGAGTAAGTGTATGCATATCATGCTGCTGGAGATTTTTGCACATCTTGTAGACACTTGTCAGACAAATTGGCATTTAACATAATGTAGCCAGCACATCCAATATGCCATCCTGGCCATGTGTTTATGAGCTACATGCCGCCGTTATTGCTGTAAAGAAAGAACGCATGAAATTAACAACCATTACCCTGCTTAAATTAGTTGCTTATATGTGGCTTATGCAGCCTTACTGTCACATGACTAACACATATTATGTCCGTAGCTAATCAAAATGGTGCATGGATTCGGAGCCCAAACATGCTAAATTCACATTTGTCAATGTTTTGATTAATGATTAAGCTAATGTATCCTTAATTCCCTGGATTATGCCTTTATTTTTTTCTTTGCTTAAAAATATTTATTATTCTAAAAGTCTTAAGATGCGTGAAAGGGGGAGGTAATCCCATTCGGCGCCCAAAGGGGGAGGTTATCCCCTTTCATGGATACAAGTATCGGATCCTACATCCATTGGTACGCCCTCGGCCATGAAGAATTTCTGTGTCCATTACCCAATTACTGCCACGACAATTCCCTGTGTGATTGCTGTGGAAAACTCTATTCCATACCAGACTAGGGGACGTTTTACATCCCCGTGATGTTCAAGAGAGAGAGAGAGAGAGAGAGAGAGAGAGAGAGAATTAAGGTTTAATGTCGCGTTCAGCAATATTTCAGCTATATAGCGAAGATCAAACAAAATTCTAAGTACTCAAATCACTAACTTAGTAATCCAACGCAGAGAGAGAGAGAGAATTAAGGTTTAATGTCGCGTTCAGCAATATTTCAGCTATATAGCGAAGATCAAACAAAATTCTAAGTACTCAAATCACTAACTTAGTAATCCAACGCATTAAAACATACACACATTAAAACTTATGTAACAGCCCGATTTCTCTCAAATAACCCACGATGCAATGAACAATCTCAATCAACGCGCGACAGATAGGTCATTCTCCGGGAAACGACTTGAAAACTCATTTTAATAAGGAATACTGGTCATTGATATATCACTTGTAAAATTAATAGGGATTCAATGTAAAGAATATCATTGTGTTTTGCTGTCATCATTGGAAAGTGCCGTCCGCTTCTCTGTCACAGGAAACCATACATAAACGACTGCCCTCCCGCCTAAGTGGGGATATGGCGGGACACCGTGCCCTGCAGCCACATCATATCTACCTAACATATGGGGAATTTGTAGGGAACATGTAAGGCAGTAATAAGGAAGATGCGGACTGGAGAGCCCCATAGAGAAACGACTGCCCAAATGGTTCCCCACATCTACCCAACAAGTGGAACAATCACTTCCAAATGTGAAACAATGCCCCGCATTATGTAGCGAGCTACTGGGACAGTCATTCTAACCTCGAAAATGTGGAATGAACCAGCCATATCCCTTCAACTTGTTTGGGAACATACATATTTGTGGGACAGTAATAAGGTGCGGTGTGGAGTAGTGTGGTTATGGAGCGAGAAATGGGAATGCGAGTGGGAAAGGTATCAGGAATGGTGGCGTACAATATCCCTACGTATGGTGGAATTTGTGGGCAGACGTGCTATTGAAGTGGAACGCAAACTACACGCGTCTTATCCGTCATTCAAGATTCAGCCGTCGTTCAATGAAGAATTTCCGTGACATAGTAATCCGAATACCTGTTCCATAATCCATATAACAGCACTAGCAGCAAATTAAAAACAATCTTAGTATACATGAAAATAGGCTGGTTTCCTGCAAGAAAGAAGCGGTCAACTGGTTTCAATAATGGCGGCAAGACATAACACATATGATTTTGTTGTACAGTCGTTATCTACAGAATGATGTATCTCAGTCAGGCTTGGGTTGTGCCTGTTCATATGAACAGCAGGTGTATCTTGAAAAACGTTGGTTCATACGTCCCCTGGCTCCGGGTTAAGCGGAATTAGACACTACATACAAAACGCTTGTATTTTGCTATCAGTGTGCCACATGTATCTCCAAATCTGGGAAAATTTGAGTTGAGGCGCTCGGTGGCACAGCCCTGTTATATAATTTTCTGCAATAATGTATTCTGACATTGATTGAAATCGTCACAATTAACACAAGATCCAGCAAATGCTACTAGGCTAGATATGTATAGGGCATATTGAGGTCCCACTGGAATATTTTTGTCAAGAAAGGGATACTTTACGATGTCATCATCTCTTTTGTCGTAAAGTCGACGAGAAAGAAGGCCCGCTTCATTTTGAAACAGAAAAAGGTATAAATATGTGCCGTTAGGGCTATCCTTCAAATCCGTTGAAGATGGATATATATACACTCTTCATTGCGTAATTTATATAGCAATTATCCATAGCGAGAAGATGATCAATATAGCGCTTCATGAATGAGTAGTTACGGGCTATGAAATGATCGATTTTTGAAAACTGGTATAGGTCAGAGAGAGAGAGAGAATTAAGGTTTAATGTCGCGTTCAGCAATATTTCAGCTATATAGCGACGACCAACAAAATTCTAAGTACTCAAGTCACTAACTTAGTAATCCAACGCATTAAAACATACACACATTAAAACTTATGCAACACACCGATTTCTCTC
Source organism: Hanleya hanleyi (assembly GCA_036873755.1). NCBI lineage: Eukaryota > Metazoa > Mollusca > Polyplacophora > Lepidopleurida > Hanleyidae > Hanleya > Hanleya hanleyi. The sequence continues at coordinate 34,116 of JAVTVY010035100.1, read as the reverse complement.
AAATAACCCAAGATACAATCCTCCCTCACCCGACTAAAAAGATCTTCGAAAGTAGTCGCTCGATAAAAAAGGATCTCTTACAATCTTAAAATCTATGCATTCGATAAGAATATGTTTCACCGTGAGATTTTCATGGCATGGAATACACCTTGGGACTGGCTCTTTTCTTCGTGAGTTCGTGAGTTAATCGTGTATGGCCGATTCTACATAGCCTGATCATGGTTGATCGAAACGTTTCGGGCTGTTCAGATGAGTATAGCCCACAGTTTTTCTGAAGTTTGTTATTATTCACAGCATCCCATAAAGATTGAAACAGCCGTCTCACATAAATACAGATATAGGCGCTGAACAGGATCAACCTTATCCTCTAGGGTTGCCTTAGCCATCCTATCAGCCTCAGTATTACCTTTGATGCCAACGTGACTAGTCAACCAACAGAACACAATATCAATCTGTTGATCAAATCTACAGTCATGTAGTTGTAGAATACTCAAGATAGTGAGATGAGTCGAAGTTCCACTTTTAATCGCTTGGAGGCATGACAGTGAATCTGAGAATATGACATATTTTTTCCTTTCAGTGAACCCAATAAATTCTAAAGCCAACAATATAGCTTTTGCTTCTGCAGTGAATATCGAACTTTTACCTGGTAATCGACAGGTTTTAGTTTTGGAACTAAAGATAATAGCACATGGTACTCTCTCACCATCTGTATTTCTCTCTCAGTAGACCAAATTCTTGTGTATACAAGAGCTGGCTCGTGTCTGCCTTTTTATATTCCATTGGAGAAATATCTACTTCTGGTTGAGCTAACTGCCACGGTGGAATTGGTAAGAGCTTGTTAGGTAAAATTTGACTAAGTTTATTACCAGCTGCTACAATGTGTGGTTTCATACGAATTCAGCCAAAAGGGGTGCACAATAAGTACACATTGGAAAACGTATACGCTGTCGATATATTGTGTTGCCATTTTTCATATAGATATCATTAATGAGAATACATCCCATATATTCCTTGTATGAAGTGGCGCTATAGAATGTTTTATAGCTTCTGACATTAATATATCGGCGATCAGTTTTCTTGATCGGCAATCAGCATGAACCAATAATGCAGATAGTGAATACATTGTACTTGCTCTTGTACTGACCAATGTGGAAATTTTACCAAATCACAACCCACCCCGACATGTTATGCCCTACATGTTCCTCACATAGCCTATCTATCACACACAATCCCCAGATGTTCCCTTAAGGATATAACTGTTCACGTTTCGATCGTTCCATCTTGAACCACAGTAACATTTGACCGACTGACAACATTTGCGCCCATGTATTTAGTTCATCGTAAGTAATACCGGGAACATTGAACACTGAGACGAAAAATCTGATTGGCTGCAATAACCAATTTGCCAGGTTGGATGCTAGTACATACAGGAGAGGTGCGGATGTAACATACCGGCCATGGATCACCTTATATTATGGGAGAAAACGGGGAAATTGCGAAAAATGCTATTTTTTTAACCAGATCGAAAAAGATTAAATATTTACTGTCGAATCGTAAACATTATTATCGTCGGCATATTATTCTTAGGAATAATCTGTGTTAAAAATCACTAATTTGACCAAACGAAGATAAAAGGTTGACGATTAAAATGTCCTTGCGTGGAAGGTGTCCGAACTTATACAAAACGTTTGACAATTTATTTCCCGTCAAATATTTAACCACTATTACTTACCGGTTTCAAATAATCATCATTCTCTCCAAATCCTTCGATATGAACTTGTGACGAGAATGTACAGTGAATATACAGTCTGCACTTGCCTCCCTTGTATGAGCTAGTGCGTAACGTCGCTGATATGAACTGGTAATTGAACTATAGAAATTATTAATCCAAAACCAAGTTTGCAAAACAAAAAATCGTGAGCAGTGTTCAATAATGCCAGTAGGAAAAAACGATCTTTATGTCGTCAAAACGTCTTCGTTGGCAAGTCTTTTGCTGATATTCTTTTAACAACCAATCGTTCGATGTAAACCGTTGTGAATGCAGCACATGTGTGATCTCTAAGGTAAGATTGACCGATAACGTACAGAATGAATTATTGAGATACTGCTTGGATGTTTCTCCATTTGATATCTGATTGGCCTCACTGAACATATTGACACAGCCTGTCTTCTTATCAAACAATATCCAATCACACATTCAATTTACAACAGTATCTCTCGCCAAGACAACACGAGAAACAAGTGCATCTTATCCAATCAATAATTTCGTCGATAAGGGGCAGATTGCGTTCGAACTAGAAACCAGTTTGTTGAAGCAGCATATAGGACGTGTTGATGTTGCATAGTCTGGGCTATCAAAGAACACTAGGACCGCATAACCTGCGTTGATGATTTTCCTGTGGTTATATCTCGTTTGGTTAAGTCCATCTGTTACAGGTAAGTTATTGTAATGTTCTCTGTACAATAACGTCAGGAATATTGAGTAATACGAGCATGTTATGTTCAATACAATAGAGAAGAGTTCCAAAATGGCGATACACTTCTAAGAGCCCTAGCTACCATTATACTAAGCAAATGTTGACATGGATCACCGTAACGTGATTAAATCTTAATGAGAACCTATTAATTATAGTTGACATCCTTGTGCCAGTATATGTTAAGGCCGACTATTTTTAACTTTTAGCTTAAAACCCATGGTCAGGGAAAGGAAAATATGACGGTACACCTAAGTGCGAGGCTGATTAGCTCAGGACATCCGCTTTTCTATTCAAATATTTTTTTTTCTAAAGTAACATGTCTTAAAGGAATCTAATTGGCGGAGTACCATGTATAATGGTTGATTCAGTTCAGCAATATGCATCGATAAAGTTGTTTATCGAATGTCGTATTGGAAAGGGGATAATCCATATTGTACGTAAGTCTATAGCGATATAATAATGGGATTATTTACATAATCCGTCCAATCCTTCTTTCGGGTCACGTCTCTTACGTACATTCCGAGGAAACCACCCGTTCGCTGTGGAACCCCTGCCACTCCGTGTTATAGGATCGCTGTTTGATATGAACTTATGCACCTGCTAATGATGAACTCCTCTGACATGACATTCTGATGAAAAAATGTGGTCATATGATTTCATCACATAGATCTCTCGATATACAGGGGGCAACAATTGTGTGCAGAGAAAAATTCGGTGTACACGCAATGCAGATCTGTTAAATGCTGATCCTTCGACTATTCGGAAAAATTAGACTACTGGAATTCTTATTGGTAAGCAAATTTATTACTGCAAGACAATGTCTATAATTATGGCTCTACAATTTGCCGTATGAACTTTCTCATGGAGGTGTACATTCCGATGAGTTTGTGTAACATTACGGAATAAACTCATTGATCCCAAAATATCTGCAGCTGAAAATAAAGCTTATTGATCTTTTAATCATCAGTTGTTTATTTATAACGTGAGATTTATCCACCCATGCAAATTCTTCCGTGAATTCTTCACGAAAACTGCTAGTGCGTCATACATTTGCAGAGCTCAGTTACATGTACAGGTAAATCATACCTTCTAAAGTAGACTAAAGCCTGAACTCAACAAACCAGACTATCTCAAGATGCAATTTTATGTATTGGAATACCTGGGCGTACGTATATGGAGTCCAGGGATGGAAAAGATTCTACCTCTTTTTACACGTAGGTATATAAGTGCATGTGTTCACTTTTGCTCTACTATAAACCAGGAGAATAATATAATCGGTACCTGTACATAAAAAAGAATACCCAGATATGTGGACAGTCTGTAAAATTAGGCCCACGATCTGGGGAATACATTTATAGGGATGCGAATATTTCATAAAAATGGCAATTTAATACATGTACAATGTAGCTCCAAAATCTGAGAAAATTCTCTTCCATTCCTTCTATATACTTGGATGTACGACCGAACACAGACATCTGAAAAAACAATGTGTATGAATAGATTATACTGAGCTCTGTAGTAGCAAGTGCTCTACAACGAATTCTATAACACTTACACATATTACACACTGATAACCGTGCAATTATTAGACGATTTAGCACGGTTCAGAACTTTGTGACGTATGAAATCTACACCCGTGATCTTGACACGCACAGGTGTTCACTCGGGAGAATCCATTTCACAGGGCGGGTGATAAATGGCAGAACGAAGTCTCGTCTGCCTGTACAATCGAATAAACAAATAGAGTACCCTGCAAGTAGTAACTTTAGTTTATTTTAAATGCAGAAAATGTATAATCGCAGATATTTACAAACCAATTGGGACATACGAGTGTTACACAATAAGAAACAGATCAACAGGAGAAACAAGACGTGCTTTCAGATATGAATTATCTAGAGAAGCGGAGATCGAGGAGTTCATGAGAGATTCAGATGATGAATCTCTTCTTGCTGTTTTAAATGAGGCACAACACGAGTGTGATCAGTTGAACAAAGGTAGATTTTCCTCCGCTGACGATGAGAAATTAAGAGATCTGGCTAACAAACGAAATGAACCAGGGACCGACAGGCAAACGAAATGGGGAATACGGATATTTAAAGGTATTAAATTCGTTTTATATTATTAATCAAGTCTTATAAATAAATACATCTAAAGAAAAAACGTTTAGATCTAACAAAAATCAGCTTCTAAATATGCAAACTTGAGTCGCCGTTACATCATTGTTTGAGATCAACAAGTGCCGCGGTTCTGCCCCCTTCTGGGAGACCACATCAACTCGTACATTGATATTGGCACGTTGCCAACGGAGGCGGAAGGCACATTTCAACAAAGGGAAGAAAGGTTGTGAACCTTTATCATATTTTTCCAATCTTTCATTGTAATCTTTGTTGATAATCAATTTGAGTATTTCAATAGAATAGAAATAATGTTTTCAAAGGCGTGCTAAATCGTTAATTTACGCACGGTTAGTGTGGGAAAGTTTATATTTTAGGGCAAGGGCGAACGATTTAGCACGCCTATGAAAACATTTTCTTAAATAATTTTGCCCATCCCTCTCTCATTCTTCCACCTCCTCTCTGAGATACGTTGATAAGATCCCGGTCACCTTTAAATAACAACAAATGAACTAATGCATGTTATATTATGTAAATTTTCCCTTTATTATTTTATACACCCATCCCCTCCTTTTTCCTTCATTAATATCCCGAATCACATTTCGATCATGACAGATAGCCTCACACACTATTCAGTGTGTATGAGTATGTATTTTCCCGCTCCCTGTGTACGTTATATCTACACTTTGCAAATTTATTTTTTGCTTTAAGTCACTTTCCCCAATCACAGAGCTATCATGCCAAAGTTTCACGGTGTCTTGTCAAAATATTTCTGATCCCCAATGAGCGTAATATGACCTACATGTAGCTTAAAGTTGCTGTATTTTTTAGTTTCGGTTACCCACTGTACCCCCAATATCGTCTTGGCAACGTTCGATGACATTTCGGCCAAAACTGGGGCTGTACGTGCGAACAAATTCACAAGCAAACAAACAAACATAGATAAGATACTTAAACTATAATAAGATAATACTTCGGACCAGAGCATGGGATAAGCAAATTTGTTAATATCACAAAAGCCGTTATTGCTTGGTCGTCGTATCATTTTATATTATCACTTATATGATGTATTATACAACATTCAAATATGATTTTTATGTGGCAGGTCTGGATGCTAACGAATCCATGATGGGTATAGCGGAAGATTTTCGACGAAGATCTCATCAGAAGTGGTTAAGAAATGAAGAACGTCACGAGCATTGGATGCAATTGAAAAATCGAAACAAAAAGCTAGAATCCATGATGGTAAGGCTTTTCTGGACAGTAATATTCCAGTAGGACATGTATATGATGTATACATATCTTGCCTAATAGCATTTGCTAGATCCTGTGTTAAACGTGACGATTTTAATCAACGTCACGAAACATTGTTGCAGAAACTGATAAAACAGGGCTATACCACCAAGCGCCTCCACTCAAAGTTTCTCAAATTTGGCGATACATATCGCATGCTAATAGCAAAATACGAGCGTAGCGTGCAAGATCTATGGTGTTACGTTTCGTAACTTAACCCGGGGCTAGGGGCCGTATGAACCCATGTTCTTCAAGATCCACATGGTGCTCATATGAGCAATCACAATCAAAGCGTGACTGAGATACATCATTCTCTAGATGATGACTTTTCAACGAATATTTTGGATTAAGAATACTGATCAGCGATACGGATTTGATATTTTTGGAACATCATGATGTTTTGCCGGCATCATTGGAAACTGTTGACCGCTTCTCTCTTGCAGGAAACTAGCCTATGTTTATGTATACAATGATTGTCTTTTTGAATTTGGTGCTAATACTGTTATATGGAATAGGTCCTTGGATTGTGGACGCGGATATTCTTTAAAGGAAGACGGCTGAATTATGAACGACGGACTAGACGCTTGAAACTGGCATCCGACGTAGCAGGATATATTCACGTTGTTGATATTAGGTTAAAATTGTGGAAACCTTAATTGTGGAGTCTAGCTAATCAAGACAGATTATTGATGCCTTGGAGAAAAATCCATTAACTTCTCGGCTCAAATCGTAATGACAGAATCGATCGCGACGTAAGAAGTGTTAGATCCGACATTCAATATTCAGTCGTCGTCAGTAATCGAAATATCAATTTCGTATAACATTTAGCACCAATTCCAAATGTGTATGAAATAATAAAACACAACATGGGTTCCTACAAGAGACTAACGGTCAACGCCATCAGATGCACGATACGATCTTATTTTACTGTACGATATTTATCACCGAACTTGATAACCTTTGAAAGGAGGCGTTTGGTAATCCTATTCTGTGACGTTGATTAAATCGCCGCAGTCTGCATATGATTTCTGTAATCCTATTTTGTGACATTGATAGATTCGTCACAGTTTGTACATAGTCTAGCAAATTCTAACAGGCGAGATATAAAAACGCCATATGCAGATCCTTCTAGAATATTGCTATCCGGAAATGGGTAGTTATCTACATGTATGTCAAAACTGTAATCGTCTCTCTTGTAGAGCCAACGATTTCTCACGGTTTTCTTCCGGATATATCTCGGGTTTTGAGGTGGATATAGAATTCATGTGTAGCCTGTGAGATGGCATGATGTTTCCCTATCAAACCTCCACTATCCCCAAAACGACAAAAATATCAAGAGTCGACATTCCGCGACGGTATAGGAAAGTGCCCAGTGTGATTTTATGTCATATGAGATAATTATTTCCTAATGTGTATCGTCAAAGAAAATAGCATAAATACAAAATTTGAAAACTAGCAATTCTCGGAAATGACGTCAAAGTGTCATCAAAAATTTCCATTTTGAATTCTTCTTATTGTATTTGCTTGTAGATCTTGACTCCAAGATACAATGCGAGAAAGTTTAAGCCTCTAGCACTTTGAGAAAGAAAATTATTTTGGGTGGGAGCGAAACTGCCCTTGTCCAGCCTGATCAAGCCTCAAATCGGTCTGGTAGAGTTAAACTGGAAGTGATGAAGAGAAGGACTGAGCTGGTATCAGATAATAAAATACAAGCGTCTAGTCCGTCATTCAATATTCATCCATCGTCCATTAAAGAATTTCCGCGCCTATAATCCAAAGACCTAATTCATATAACATAAGCACGAAATTAAAAGGATAAATCATAGTATACATAAAACTAGGCTAATTTCCTGCAAGACAGAAACGGTCAACAGTGTTCAATGATGCCGAGAAGACATCATGATGTTTTAAAAATATCAAATCCGTATCGCTGATCAGTGTTCTTAATCCATATGATATACGTTGTAAATTCGTTATCTAGAAAACAACGTATCTCAGTCTTGCCTTAATTGTGACTGTTCATATGAACACTATAAGGATCCTGACATACGTAAGGTCATGCGGCCCCTAGCTGCGGGCTAAGCGGAATTAGACACGTTACGAAACGTACCGCCATAGATCTTGAAGGCTATATATATCGCCAATTTTATGGCGCTTGATGATATAGCCCTGTTTTTCTGCAATAATGCCTTGTGACATTGATTAAAATTGTCACGTTTAACACAGGATCTAGCAAATGCGGGAGAGAGAGAGAACTAAGGTTTAACGTCGCATTCAGCAATATTTCAGCTACAAAATTCTAAGTATTCAATTCCACAACTCAGTAAACTAATGCTTTAAAACAGGTACAAACATTAAAATTTGTACAACAGACCAATCTCTCTCAAATAATCTAAAATACAATCCTCATTTACTCGGCTAAAATGATCTTCCAGCGTAGTTGCTCGATAAAAAGTATCTCTTACCATCTTAAAATCTATGCAGTCTATGAGAATATGTTTCACCGTGAGATCTTCTTGACATGGAATACACCTTGGGACCGGCTCCTCTTTTAGTAAATATTCGTGGGTTAATCGTGTATGACCGATCCTACACCGTCTAATCATGGACTGATAGAAACGTTTCTGACTGTTATTATCCATAGTATCCCATAAAGATTGAAAAATGCCGTCATTTACATCTGACGACGATACAGTTCACCAATCTCCAATGTACGAGTTGTCACAGCGAAACAGCTCACCAATTACCAGTATACGAGTTTTCAGAGCATTTCCATCATAGCTCTTTAGATTTGTATCTAATACCGCTTATGCCGGTGCTAGGGGCCGTGTGGTCATATCATCCAAGTTGCCACATGAACAGGTACAATAAAAGCGTACCCGAGATACAACACATATCACGAATCGTTAGATTCTTGGTATGTGCTTTAGAATAGGTTAACCAGAAGACTATACTGTGAAGTCATGTGACTGTCAGTATGTCGGCACCTCTTCCCACTTCCCTTATATGTGTTGTAATTCTTACATAAGCGCAGATAGGTGGTCTGAAATCGCTGTATGGAATTCCAACAGGATCAACTTCTTCATCTAGAGCTGCCTTAGTCAATCTATCAGCTTCAGTATTGCCTTTGATGTCAACGTGACTAGGCACCCAACAAAACACAATATCTATATGTTGATCAAATCTAGTATCATATAATTGTAGAATTTTCAAGATGGTGGAATGAGTTGAATTTCCACTTTTAATCGCTTTAATCGCATGATAGTGAATCCGAGAATATGACATATTTTTTTCCTTCTAGTGGATCCAATACCTTCCAACGCTCATAATAGAGCTTTTGCTTCTGCCGGAACTTTTATTTGGTAGACGTCAGGTTTTAGTTTTGGAACTAAAGATAGTAGCACATGCTATTCTCTCACCATCTTTAGAACCATCGGTATAAATAGCCTGATGTGATCTGTATTTTTCTCTCAGTAGACCAAATCATTGTCTGCCTTTTTATATTTCGTCAGTGGAATATCTACTTCTGGTTTGGCTAACTCTCATGGTGGAGTTGGCAAGAGCTCGTTTGGTAAAATTTGACTAACTTTAATACCAGCTGCTACAATGTGTGGTTTCATACGGATTCCAAGAGGTGGAATAATCGAGGATTTCTTCAAATAGAAGTCTGCGTACTGAGCGTTGAAAACACAGTTATATGCAAGATTTGAGTGGTTCGAACGCAATTTTGTAATATATTGCAGCGATAGTTTAATCCTTCGAAGTTCAAAAGGAAATTCATCCGCTTCGACATACAAGCTTTCGTTGGGTGACGTTCTGAACGCACCGAGGCAAAGTCTTAGTCCTTGATGGAGATTAGGATCTAGCTTTGCCAAGTTTGACTTGCTTGCACCATTGTAAACAATAGAACCATAATCGAGTTTGGAACTAACAAGTGATCGATATAAATGGAGAAGAGTTTGCTGATTTCCTCCCCACTTATAGCTGGCAACTACTTTCATTTGAATGGTAGCCGTTGATGAAACAATATGCCTAGGAATTAGACCTCTTTTACCACTTTGATTTCAGTTCCATCGAATTTAAGTTCTGGATTTTTGTGCTGGTCGGGGCCAGAAAAATGTTTGTCTATAAGCAATTGTTTTTTTCTAACGGATTTCCTGTGACCGTTCACTCTCAGTTGGATTCTTTGGGTGGTCTTGCCAACGTACTGTTGACCACACTTCTTACAGGAAACTAAATAAATACAGTTTGTAGTAGAACGACTGAGATCAACGTAAGAATTAACAGAATATGACTCACCAGTTAACGAGGAACTAAATGAAGCTGAAGTATTAAAGAATGGATACGTGAGACACCCACGGTAGCCACACTTGGAAATCTTAAAATTATTACACAGAGAATTTGGTGCTAAACTTTCATCAAGCGTAATCTTACATGGTTTGATGGCCTGGCCTTTTGCTGTTCCAAAAAAATCTGTTATTTGATTTGAAAAAGGTCTTAGTGCATTTCGAACTATTAGAGACTCGGCCGAGGAACCTGCACTAAGGTTTTTCGGATCTGCTAAAAATCATCATTAAAAGGATGGCGGAAAGCGATGCCGACGTACTGACAAGAGGTCAAATGACCCCACAGAGAGAGAGAGAGAGAATTAAGGTTTAATGTCGCGTTCAGCAATATTTCAGCTATATAGCGACGATCAAACAATATTCTTAGTACTCAAGCCAATAACTCAAGCCATTAAAACATACACACATTAAAAACTTATGCAACAAACCGATTTCTCTCAAACAACCCAAGAGGCAATCCTCCCTCACTCGACTAAAACTAAATTTCTCGACTGAAACCGGAAAGGCAGAACCGGGACCCCTGACGTCTCCCGGTGTGCTCCCGGTTCTATCTCGATCGAAACGTTCCGGTTTTCGAGATGGATATGAAATTGATCGGTAATCTCGAAGGGGGTCCCGGTTTGTATATGTCCGTGTTTTGTTGCACTTAAATTGGTTGTTTCTTAGATTTTCAGGCCATTAGAATGTTGTGCGGGTACCATTTTGGGGGGGGGGGGGTGCGATCGTCGTGTAAAGCATATCGCAGCCTAAACTAGAATTTCATTTTATTAAATGTTTAATCGATATATCCATGATCTAAATCCATTTGAGAGAAAACGTTTCATTTACCTATATAAATTAAGAATATGAAATTGAATGATTTTCCCACACATTGATTGTATATCTGACTAATATCCGAAGCGGAATAAATAACACATCAACTGGATATAATCTGAATAATAATGATATGAAAGCATGCTATAATTGTTATTCCATAAAATTGTTTTAAACCAAACCTGGATCGTTTCAACCGAATACATGAAGCGCTTTAACCTCGGTATGTAACTTGTTTTATAATTTTGTATTATTCATTGTTGATTCCATTTTAATGAGAACTACCGTCTCGAAATATAATTCAAGCGAGGAGATTATACCAGCAAAGTTTATTTCTGATATAATCTTGCCTGGTAGAGTTTAGCGGAAATAATGACAATCTGAACTAGAGGTGTTGATAATTCACACTACAGTCGGTCTGTGAAAACCGTGGACTGGAAACAACAGCGAAGAGAGAGAGGGGTTAATTACTTTGAAAGAAAAACTCCCGTTCTTTTATCTATTGCTGGTTTCGTGTGTCTAGCAAATTAGCGCCCAATTCAGAGTGCAATCAGGCTTTAAATCAACGTTCATGTACATTTCACTACAACAATACCACGTGTTATCAGTGTGAAAAGCTTATTGTGAGTGCTCAAACATTTCGATCGCGCGTTTATTTTTATATTATCTGGTTTCCAATGCATTACCAGCGGCACCTGTGGTCTTCAAAGCTACAATAATTTTTCAAGTCAAGATCTTATCAACTAAGTAGTATTAAGGAAAACCTCCCATTCTGATATACTTTCAGAAGAACATATGGAATTTTATTCCAGACTTGTAGAATTTATTACAATTCGCCGTTCCTGGACATATCTCAAAGTAATTCAAATTCTAAAACAGGTTTGAAATAATTAACACTGAATAATAATGAGTTAACTTATGTAATTCAGTTGTTTTTTTCCTTTCCATAGATAAAAATTGCGCTGTCAGAGCAAATATGCGACTACAGATGTCTAGACGGAATAACAAAATAATGTTAAAAGAATCATGTTCAATGTACTTGATTATCCATGGCTTATTGCATTTGTACTCGCCGAGATTAGTCTCGCTGCCACAGAGAAGTACATAAAGAGCGAGCATACGTCTTCCGGATGGTTCAAACTTTATTTGAAGGCATCTCGATTCCAATCTCGAAGCAAGTCGGTTTATTTCGAGCGGGATCGAGATGGGCTTTTACTTCGAGAGGAAACCGGCAGCAAACCGGGACAACAATCGATAGAGATAAACCGGGACCCTTCGATACGAGATATTTATCGGTTTTACTCGTTTATCGAGAAACCGTCTCGATCGATTGGACGTGACCCCTTACAATCTTAAAATCTATCCATTCGATAAGAATATAGACAAATTTACTGACGGCATATTTCTAAACCAGAACCAGTGATCCCTGTGATGATACATATCCCGGTCACGCTTTTATTGTAGATGTTCATGTGGACCTCATTGAATGGCATAACCACATGGCCCCTAGCACCGGATTGAGCGGTATTAGATACAAATATTTCAGAGCGAAATCTAAGACCAATGGGACTAACCGATAGAGATGCTTCCGTACCATTCAAGACGAGGTATCAATCGGTAGTAAACGATCATCGAGAAACCGTCTTGATCGATTGCAGGTGACTTTCTTCAAAGATTGAACCAGTCTGAAGATTTGTAATTCTAGCTATCATCAAGAAATGACTATCTTTCAGTCCAAATTTGTGAAGAAGGAAGAAAGCAAGTATTATTTATATTAGGATATTTTTTGGCTGGGTTTGCTATTACCGTATTTGTATAATTCAAGCAACGCTATCAGCAATCCAGAGATGACTGGCATAATGACTAGTATATTTCATGTTATAGAACTGGAGTATTATGGCGTCTAACACCGGTATATCTGGTGACTTGGCGATCAATGTGCGAGTCTGAGATTCAGTAAGTTAAAGAAATGTTGAAGAGGCAAAGGTTGAAAGAGACAGTCTGAATTTCACATATTTCGAAACAGGCATCAGAACCGCGTTAGTAATCGACCGACTTCCAACGACATGATGATACTGTCTTTTGACATAAATTCGATGACGCGCATAATGAAAGGATTTCCTGTAGTATGTCCGAAGAATGAAAACTACTTTTTTGTCGTAATGTAGGAAAAATTACATCAGATGGGCTGACAGTGTTTGGGACTGGGCTCAATGCAAACAGTCTGTGTCTGAGGTGATTTTTGATGTACCAAAGTCGGACTGCTGGGGAGGGATCGGGGAATTGTGATTTTGAATCGTCGAACTTTATCTATACACCATGCAAAAATATATTGTGACTGATGCCTTGATGTGGTGAGTAATAAGGACCTAAAATTACTCCTGATGAAAGGACCTAAATATAGAGAGCCGACAAGAATAAATCTGACGGCCGACCAGAAGATAGTCCTGTCTGCATTGGAACAGTACGTTATTGACTGGTCTAAGCGAGAAAAAGTTGAACCTACAGTACTCGCTGATTGACTAGATCTCGTTGAAACAATCCGCCATATTGAAAGAAGTACTGAGAAACCTCAATTCGCAGGAAGTTCTAGCAAATCTCCAGAGTAAATTCGTCATAGTCCTAGCAGACAAAGCTCCAAATAATATAATATTCATATGTAAATATTACCAGATGCTGGTTAAAGAATTGAGTGTAGACATATCATCATCAAATACGTCTACTTACTCCCAAACTGCATTTACTCTGGAAGATTTATTTAACAATCATAAACAGTTTCTCAGGGAAAGAGGTATTTGTCTTCCAACCAATCATAACGACATACCAAAAGTATACAGGACTCCTAAAATGCACAAATCACCATACAAAGCTAGATTCATAGCTGGTTCTAGAAGCTGCACCACCAAGCTTCTTTCAACCCTATTGTCGAGGGCATTTCAGGAGGTAAAAGCATTTTGGGAAAGGTATTGCGCCATTATTTCTAAAAACGCTGGCGTTGAATGTATGTGAATATTGAAAAACTCAAAATGTCTTACGGAAGAACTTGACGCTAAAGGTCACATACCGTACAGACATGTATCCACATGGGATTTCTCGACTCTATGCTACAATCCCTAAACAGAACCTCATTGACCGCCTAAGTTCATTGATAGTATCTGTTTTCAAGAAAACTGATCGTAGATATATTAATGTCGGAAGCCATCAAGCATTCTTTAGCTCCACCACATACATCTTGTTTATAGAGTTGCTTGAATTTCTCATTAAAAATATCTATGTGAAATTTGGCAACACAATATATCAGCAGCATTTAGATATTCCAATGTGTACTAATTGTGCACCCCTGTTGGCTGACCTGTATCTGTTCTCTGATGAATATGACTATATGCAAGCGTGTTCAAAAACCGATCCGTTCAAAGCACGTTCCTTCTCATCCACCAAACGCTATATAGACGATCTTGCTATCAGCATGCGATATGTATCGCCAAATTTGAGAAACTTTGAGTGCAGGCGCTTGGTAGAATAGCCCTGTTTTATAAGTTTCTGCAACAATGTTTTGTGACGTTGATTAAAATCATCACATTTAACACAGGATCTAGCAAATGCTACTAAGCGAGATATGTATACGCCATATGCAGGTCCCACTGGAATATTACTATCCAGAAAGGGATAGTTTACGATGTCGAAATTGTAATCATCTCTTTGTCATAAAGTCGACGAGAGAGAATGCCCGCTTCATTTTTATAGAGATAGAGATCTAAATATGATGTGCCTGTAGGGCTATCTGTAGTTTCCTTCAAATCCAGTGAAGGTGGATATATATCCTTCACTGCGTCATTTATATAGCGATTATCCACAGCGAGAAGATCGTCTATATAGCGTTTGGTGAATGAGAAGGAACGGGCTTTGAATGGATCGGTTTTTGAAAGCGCCTGCATATAGTCATATTCATAAGAGAACAGATACAGGTCGGCCAACAGGGGTGCACAATTAGTACCCATTGGAATACCTATATGCTGCTGATATATTGTGTTGCCAAATTTCACATAGATATTTTTAATGAGAAATTCAAGCAACTCTATAAACAAAGAAACATCCCATGAATGATATCTTTTGTATGTAGTCGAGCTAAAGAATGCTTTATGGCTTCCGACATTAATATATCTACGATCAGTTTTCTTGAACACAGATACTATTAATGAACTTAGACGGTCAATAAGGTCCTGATGAGGGATTGTAGTATAGAGAGTCGAAAAATCCCATGTGGATACATGTCTGTACGGTATGTGACCTTTAGCATCAAGCTCTTCCGTAAGACGTTTTGAGTTTTTCAATATCCACATACATTCAACGCCAGAGTTCTTAGAAATAGTGGCGCAATACCTTTCCCAAAATGCTTTTACCTCCTGAAGGGCCCTCGTCAATATGTTTCGTAACTTGTGTCTAATTCCGCTTAACCCGGGGCTAAGGGCCGTATGAACCCATGTACTTCAAGATCATCAGGGTGCTCATATGAACAGGCACAATCAAAGCGTGACTGAGATACATCATTCTCTAGATGACGACTTTACAACGACTAATGTGGATTTAGAATACTGATCAGCAATACGGATTTTATATTTTTGGAACATCGTGATGTCTTGTCGGCATAATTGAAAATTGTAGACCGCTCCTCTCTTGCAGGACACTAGCCTATGTTTATGTATACTATGATTGTCTTTTTGAATTTGGTGCTAATACTGTTATATGGAATATGGTATAGGACTTTGGATTATGGACGCGGATATTCTTTAATGGACGACGGCTGAATTATGAATGACGGATTAGACGCTTGTAATTCCACACTCACTGAATATCGCCGTTACCGCTAGGGCTGAACCCTTCCATTTGTATGCCCTCGTGTGTGCGGAGAAGATCGTTCCGGAAATATCTTTATGAAGGTTGATCTTTTCATGCTCGCAATAACTGTTACAGTCAGACTTTGTTATCCGTCCTAGCTATCGTTACCGAACGCTTCGTGTTGTACTCCCAACTCTTTCACTTGACTGAATTGTAACGTCACGCGGCCAGCGTTCTTGAAATAATTTGTTTCTCTGTTTTTCTTCATTGCCAATATCAGTAAAAGATAAGATAGTTATTTCACTGCTTTCTTGTAATTGCAGGAAATTAAAGACGGTGATGCAGTGACTGCAACACACGCTGAGACAGGACAACATAGAAGGGGCGGACAGCGAAGAGGAAGACTAGATCTGAATGGCCAGATACTAAAAGTTGGAGTTTTGACAGTAAACCTCCTTATCTTTCAATATTCGTAATGATATACGTTGATAATTAACACGCGGTGGAAACGCTTTCATTCCTTTTCCACTTCATAAATGTACTTTTTCAAAGAAATATTACGGCCACGCCCCTTTCCTTGGATGTGATGTTACATTTGATGATGTATAATCGCTTCAGACTCGGAACTGAAGTTTTGCCAAAGGTGAGCAACTTGACATCATAGTTTATTATCTGAAGTTCCTGTTGGTCCTAATATTATATTCTCCCACGAACGGTGAAACCAAGTCAGACAACAACGATTTTAGAAGAATCATACATAGTTAGAAGAACAAACGGTTCACTGTTGATAGAAATTAGCCGTCTCATTATATTTAATTTAATATTTTGAATGCATTACATAGATGAACTTAGATTTGGTTATCATATCATTTGGTTGAAATGCTCGCCCTTTCCAGTTATCAGTACGTGTTTTGTTTTTGTATTCCCAGTGGAAGAAATTTGTTATAAAAAACCACGTCACTGGACAGTATTCTGGGTATTGCATCGACCTCTTGAACGAAATTTCTAGTGCTTTGAATTTTCGGTAAGTACCGGGGCCTTAACACTTCCGCTGACTTCTCATCTAGCGCACCTTTGTCACCGAGTACAATGAGCAAATGAGCAAACAATTAAGAAGCAAACAAGACAAACTTGTTTAATCATAAAATTATTTTGGGAAACCTTTCAAGGGTGAGCAAATCAGAGGAAAGGCACAGATGCTCGGCTGAGAGAAAATATATTATATTTTTTAAAATATTGTTATCATATCCCAAACCATGGTTTATTGATTTATTTCAAAATATAAAATGACAGAGGTGAAAACCTGTATGCTGAACAATGTTCGTTGCAATGTTTCGGGTGACATTATATTTAACCTCGATTATCTAAATCTGCCATTTTGTTAGTGTTATTCAGTTGATCGTCACTCATTGACGTGAATATTAGGACCAAATATGCCAAAACAATTTGATCTCATAATAAAAAAAAATCTATCGTGATCGGTATTTCACCCTCTGTTAGTGGACTGACCATCTGTGGGTAAAACATCGCAAGAGAATCGTTGTTTTCTAAAGCATGGGGCAATCGCCTTCACCATATATTTCGACATACTGGGCGTAGTGGTTTTAAGCAGAATGGCGCCCGTATATAACCTTCACATGGCTGATGTAAATATTACAGAAGTTACAATAACCTTCAAGGCTGAAGCTGTCTCGCGCTATATTCGATAACCTCGATCACGATTGAATGTTTTTCAGGCGTTTATTTATTCTCGATTAAAACGTTTGAATCGCGATATCCTGGTTCAATCGTTAATGTTTAATCTTTTGAAAAAAGAAACTAAACAGAATAACAGTTTAGAATTGCGATTGCTATTGCGATTCTGCCATTTAGGAAGCTTCTCCAAAAATCGCTCTTGTCATCGAGAAATTTGTGATTTTTTTCTCGATACGTGAAGGTGAGTGTATTAAACGATATGGGTTTCCATTCGATAAAAATATCTCGAAAGAAAAATGATATGGCGAATCAGTCGAGAAACCGTCGAGAGTTTAAAAACCGATTGAAAGCAGTGCCGCTGTCGACTTCGCCTAGCCTGGTAACCTGACTACCAAGTTATTCCTGACATATGCCAGTAGAACAGGAAACCCGGTTACGCTTTGAACAATGGTTCTGGTTCAATGTAAACCTAATATCCCATGCACTCCAGACCGGATATCGGTCGTTTGGGCGGTCAGATTTTCAACCGATCTGATTATTTCCGGCCTATATTGATTAATATCGCATCAGAAAAAAAAATGTTTCTGAAAATGTGATGTCCATCGTTCAGTCTCTTTCAAAATCGCGACGAACATGGTGGGTAGGTCGTGTAGTATTGCATTGTTATAGCGGCATCTACAGCCCAATTGTCCATGGCTATATACTTCACGCCGCTGTGTGCGAGGGTGCTATATTAAACAGCTTTTAGCATGTGGATGACCTAATTATATTCATTCGCCTCTCGGTGATTTCGCAATAATGATTCGAAGCTTTCTCGATCATTTTTTGTTCGATATTTTCTCGATTAACATCACACTATGGATTATCTATTTTCAAAATAATTTATTTTTTCGCGTCATTCCCGAATTCCCGATATGATTGGGTGGAGAAATGAAATTTCTCGATTGAAGTAAGAGCGATTTATGGAGACGCTTCCTTGAAGGGCAAGAAACAATTCACTTCCACCTTCGCTAATCACAAAAAAAATATTCCGATTAAATATCGAATATTATTAAGAAACTATTCCTGTTGAATTGCAAATATCAACTCTAGGAGAACGACTTACATCTTGCCAAACTTAGGTTATTTAGGAAAATCGCGTGACGAAGCACATATCCACTATCTTCGAAAGCCCGTGAGCACTAAACATAGTTAGTCTTAAAGGTGGCACCCTTTATATTCACTTTTACTCTACAGACTAAAACGGCAACCCCAAGATGAAAGTGCAGAAGTATATTAAATCTTGTCCTCCTACATTTAGGTACAGCACATTACCCGACCCCTTGCACCCTTCTCATGACCCCCCCCCCCCCCCAGTCATGCGGTAGGGTACCATGACTAACCAAAGGATCACACAGGCTCACGACAATATCCAGTGGCACGGACAGACGCAGGCAAGGAGGAACGAACGGAGATACCTTTGTTTCTACTGGTTTTAGTCGGGTTGGTCGATGTGTCACTGGATCGGGGTAACAGTGGGCAATTCAGCTTTCCATCTCTAGAAATTTGAAGAAGAAAGATGGAAATCTCGACACCACTCCCGTATTCCAATTGTCCTTCCAGCAGATATTCAGTATTTTCGGAAGCTCGTGACCGATAAACTTAGTCTTGAACGTGGAACAATTTGTATTCTTTTATACTCTACATACTAAGACGGCTACCCCAGATGTATATTTATTTTTTTGGTAGGAAACTGTAGAACACCAAGTTCATCCATTCCATTCTTTCTTTATTCAGGTATATTCTGGTCGAGCCAGTTGATGGAACATTTGGCGCTGAAACTGCGGAAGGCTGGAGTGGCCTGGTCGGAATGTTGGAACATAACGTAAGATGTTTATGGGATATTCAAATAATTGGAAGGTAAATAGAAGTAGATATTGTCAAAAACTAGCGTTATATATTATCGTGGAATTAGAAACTATAAATGCTCAAGAATCACAGACCAAACTTTGTCAAAGTATTAGCATTATGACAATCGCTATATCACGTTACACCTAACTGACCGACGTTATTGTATTTTCATATACAAGAATGGACTTGGCTGAATCATCTTCATTACTTTTTTACCTTCAGAGAGTGGATATGACAATTGCTTCTCTTGCGTATCTTCCGAAGAGAGCAGTAGTCATGGATTTTGTTTGTCCTATCGCTTATGAGGACTCCAAAATCTGGATCATGGATCCGAATGTTCGGCAACAAAAGTGGCTTGTCTTCTTCGACCTGGTGGACTTTAGGGTTTCCGTTTTCCTCACAGTTGCTATCATAGGAATGGCGGCATTATCTACATGTTATTCATTTGCATTGAACGACAGAGATTTGACCAGAGGATCATTTGTCAGCTCCATATATGAAAACATGACCCTGTTATTAGGAGCTCTGCTTAATCAAGGTAAAATTATTCAACTTTTAGACACCCATATATCTCTACAAGCTTCAGGGCATCATTGACCATTTACCTTGTTGTTCAGTTAATGCTAACGATCGTACGAAAGGATTTTTAATTATTGACGATAAAGGGTTTTTTTTACCAAAGCTGGATGTTAAATGTCTGATGTGATACGTGGGCTCGAAGCTGATACTAATTTTCACCAGATGTATAAAGTTGTGTTTAACTCATTGCTGTGAATTTAGCGTCACATGTATCACACTTTCGCGTCAGGGTACAAACGGTTCGACATAATCTGCTTCTTTTTAAACCCATAGGTTGCACGACACTGCCGAATGGTGTGACGAGAAGAACATTGCTAGCATTTTGGTGGCTGTTTTCAATGGTAATATCTGTTACATACATTGCCGTGATGATATCATCCCTGTCAGCAAACAAGACAGTGTATCCCTTCTCAACCCTCAACCAGCTGGTTCGACAGAGCGAATATAGATGGGGTTACCTGGGAATGAGTGCGGTAGAAATTTTGGCGAATGTAACTATTATGCATTTCTTTCATCTCTTGTTTCTTTCCTGGTAAACTATATAGACCGAGAACCAGTAAGATAATGAGCTAGAATCTACTCCAGTTTGCACCTCGAGCAGACCAATTTCTTGACCTTGCAGTCTTTCAGAGTATGGTATGTGTCACAGTCTAAGGGTGACAGTATGAAGATTCGTGTGGGTATGAGATATCTCGCAAGAAATATTGGTGAGAATAATCTTGAAAATCAGCGTTATAATCGACTCGAACTAACTTCCATGTGATGTGTTCTGAGCATCTGATGCAGTTCGTCCAAATTTTTGGTGGAGCTGTCAAATCTTGTGATTTAGGCTATAGTCCAGTCAATCATTTACTTTGATGCTTGATTGCATATCGAGCTCAGTGTGGGGCACTGAAATCGCTAAGATTGAAAAAATGTCATCTAAGCAACAAATATAATCATAGAAATGTCTCTCTCAATGAAGGTGGAAAGATCAGGCAAGGCTGTTCATTGCGTGAGGGCACCAATAATCAAATTTGTGTGAAAGACTAGTCATTTAGGTTATTATTAACCAAGAATGGTAAGATTAACAGTAGATAGTAAAACGAAATTTCAACGTTGGGAGATTAGGCGGGGTCAGGCATTAATATAGGTGAATCAGTTGATTTTTGGTAAATAGTTAAAAAAAAGAGCCAGCTAAATATTACGATTTAGAAACTACCATCTCAAACTAGGTAAAACGGTCAGTTATTCAGAAAAAACCCCAGACATATCATAATTCAGAAAACTAATTGGCTGTATTGATTGTCTTCTGTTATTCGCGCATATAGAACTAGTTTCTTTCATTTAAATTAATACTTCTATTAGGTAAATAATTCGCATTTCACGTTACGAAAAGCAGACGAGGACTATCCTCCCAAGATGATCATGTGAAGCATAGCACTCAAATTATTTGATTCGGATGTTTGAAGTGAAACTTTTAAGTACCAGTTAATTTTAGTCATCCTTTCCCAAATTAATCACTGACACGACATGTATATCTATCCCAAACGTATGAGCATTGTACTCCGTACTAAGTACGGGTATCCAACTAGGAGGGTATGGGGGGGGGGTTATGGTTTCTGATGTCAGAGAATATAACGCCATTTTGGGCATACTATGGGACGTGTGAGAATATAGCTATATTGCAATATTACAATACGCATCAGCTTATGAGCACCTTATATTGACAGAATCGATTAAATGTCATATCATGTGTATGGACGATGGCTCAATATTGAATGTCGGATTTGACGCTTGCTAAAGAATCAACTTCGTACATCGTTAACATAGACTACATAGTCAAGTTCTAAGTGGGGGTCTTGGGAGTTGTCTCCGTCATTGCCGTATTACATTGTCAAGGAATGAAAAAAATATAAACAAATCAAAATAACAAATATAGCCGGCTGATAGGGATGAATCCAACCAAGAAAATAAGTTGTCAGACTATTGGCGCATATCATTTACCATCTTTTACAAGATCATCGATCAAGACTGACTTTTGTTTCAGACCACCAAATTGTCTTTCCCAAACGAAGACAAATTCTAATATACGCCCTCTAACTTTGGAAGAGGTCCTATATAACAGAGCTCGAATATAACAGCGTGAATGTAAATAACAGCCGTTGAGTACTTGTACGCAGTACAGTTCTTAAACGTTGGTATTAACATGAACATGAAAGGTCCCCTGAACTGTATTGATACATCCAATGCGGGGTTAGGTAGGACGCGGTGTTTCTTTTTTCCGGATTTGACTTAATTTGATTTGATTTAATCTTAGTGACTATCTGCGGAGGCATGGTAAACATTGTCCGCTACAGACATGGCTAACCCCAATAGTTTATTATATGTATTAGTTCTTAGTCAATGACGTTGTTTGAAATCGTCAGTGTTCTTCACGGTATCAACGAGGACCCTTAGAGAGTTATCTTACATGCTAGTATCATGTATGTAAAACCTTGAATGAACGTTCGTGATTGTATTATGAATTCATATGATCACATGGTCATTTCCATTATTGTGCGACGTTCTGTTATGAGCAATTATCTTGACTTGGATTGTATCCAAATGGCAATGAACCCTCGTTTTCCTATCTACTGTTATGATAGATAACGTCACTGGCTAGACCGACGTTATCCTCATATGCATTTATTCTCGTTCCCACATGTACAATATTTCGGAATGCAGAAAAAGCGTCAAAATAACAAAAGTCTGATCCATCATTCATTATTCAGTCGTCGTCGGCAGAGGATGATTCTAACCTCATTCAGTCATCACGTAATGTTGAATTGTGATAGGAATGACGGCCATTTGTTTTCCAAGTTTCGATTCGCGGATATGTTGAACCTGGCAAATTTAAAGATACCAAACAAGCGAGATACCTTCTGATGCAAGTAGTGACGGGTTAGACCCTATTTTTAGCAGAGTTAAATTGAACTAAAGACCGATAAAGATGAATGTGTATTATAATGATTTTATCATGTCAAGTGATAATTCCTTTTTTAGATAGACCAATAAGGCAACTTTCCACCGATATGTAGTTTGTTATAGTAGTGTATCCCAAATGTGGAAAGTATCTATCTTTGATACACTATAGCCACCGTATGCCCACGCGATTTGTCGGTCTGCCACCGCTGGGCTGGTCTGCACACATGATGTATGTTCAGAAATTGGTCAACTCCGAGGTGCAAATGGGACGACTATTTTGATGCATCGGTTCCCGGACTAATAATTACATATTTGAACAAGACTACGCCAATTCAGATTGGGCATGACTTTATTACAGACATATACATAATGTAACATTAACATAAAACATACATGTAAAACACAAATAAGCATGTGCCCCCAATTTGCATTACATGGTGACAGATTACTATGACTTAGATTACTGCGACTTAGATTACGCACCTTAGATACCGCATTAGGATTACGCAACAAGATAAGTCTGACTAGGCTGGTAACCATGGTACCGTAGTGGGATCTGGTAACCATGGTAACCGACAAGCAAAATAGTGTAAATATATATAAAACCTGTGTGGGAACACTGAATATGAACCATATGTGGAATAGGGCCACTATCCATATACTCCAAACCCAAACAGTGTGACCGTAGTTATGTTAAATTGTGAATGTAGTAAACTGGGAGAAGGACTAGCTGGGCTTAGGGATGGATTGGACGAATGTTTGGAGAGCACGTAACTTAGTGCTAAAAGGGACATCAATATACCTCAGATAGGCATCGCTTTGCCAGTCACCCATAAGTTTGATCCATTCCGATGGGACCCCACTTTGGAAAGCCCAGCCACAACCACCCCGCCTAAAAGAGAGCCCAGAATATAAGTTACTGTTATAACCGAGACGACATAGCAAGTCTTTTAGTTTCTTAACAAAAAAGGTGTGGGTGGTAGGGGCCAAGCGGCCCGAGACAAGAGCCACAAAAATAGGCCCATCTACAGGGATAGAAGGGGATTTGCTAAACAATCTGTGGATAGCCGAGTACACGCATAGGGGGTGGTCGGATATAGCCGGAAGTGGAATAGCTAGAGTTTTCTCTCTGAATTGAATAATTTTACTCCATCTTATATGGATAACCAACTCCCATGTGTGGAACTCGACATCTCCCCGGGTCAAAAATAATGATTGTTTAAAAGCAGTAGCCTGGGCGGGCAATAAATTACCCTTCCTAAGGAAGGCGAAAAAGGCCACAAGGCAAATAGCCCAGAAAGAACAATCATTAATGGAATCCCTATCTAGGAGATGGGCTATGGATAATAAAATATTGGGGGTGATAGGCAACTTCATATGTACAGTGTCCCCCTTAATGCGTCTTAACCCCTTTTAATAGCATTTTAAGATGGTATAGTCCTAGGCAGGGGTTAATATAACCATGCTCTTTATGCAAATTACCTACAACATTCAAATATTGCAGAATAGAAGAGTAGGATAGCGATCGGGCTAGAAAGGCAACATATCTGCATAGATCTTTCGGTGAAATTGGCACTGGATATACATGACATAGTACACAGAAATACAAATAGGCTCGCATTTGAGAGGACTGAGTTTTCTTAGTAGATGTCGCATACGAGGCTGTCCGGAACAGGGCAATATCCAGATCCAAGGCTTGCGTCAGCTCATCTGCTGCAAAAGCAAGAGCGCCCAAGATAACAGGGACATATGATTGCAGGCTATATTACCAATATCAACTGGAATTTCCCACTTAAAATTCTACTAAAATGATATTTTTCGTGCAGTCTAGAAATGCTATCTGCCACATGATTGAGTTTACCTCTAATATAATAGGCTTTCACATGACAGTTGTATGTGGCAGACAACCAAAACAGTTCTTGCAGACATGACATGACGAATGTATTTTTACATGTCCCTTTGTTAATAATTGCTTTGGCTGTACAATTGTCAGTAAACACATGTACCCGTTTGTTGGCCCATAAATGGCCACATTTATATGCTGCCATAACACTACTGAGTGTTTCTTTGTAGTTTATGTGAAGGTCTGCAGCTGCAGGCCAGTCTAATTGCCAGTTCACATAACACCAGTCACTATCAACACAGCGCCCCCTGCAATAGGACAGGCATCAGTTTCAAGTGTAGTAACTTCTAAAAAGAAAGTTTTGCCATTAAAGGTGGTAAGGTAATTTTTCCACCACATTAAATCTTTCATCAACTCATCCGTCAGAAGGGCTTCATGATATTGTTGCTTAAGGGTATTAATGTAGTCTATGATGCGTCGTAAGAATGTTCTCCCATCACGAACAACACTAGATGCAAAATTTAGTTTGCCTGCCAGAGGTTGCAGCTGGCGTTTACTTGCTCTCTTTTTGCTCAAGAATTCTCTCACAATGCACTGTATGCCAGCAATCTTTTCTCTCGACAGACTCATAGACATAGCCAGAGAATCCAAAGCAATGCCCTAAAACACTATACTGGTTGCTGGTGAGGTGACTTTGCTCCAGCTAATGGCAAAACGTAATCGACGCAGCAGATTAATCAAGCATGAGAGTGCTTCATCACATTCCTCCATGCTGTCGTAAATCAGAAGGAAATCGTCCAGGTAAACTATGGTGCCATGGAAACCGTGATTGGACATCATTCTACGGATAGACTGTGTGAGTCTATTGAATATGCCGGGAGAAGCCCGACTACCGAATGGAAGGCGCGTATCGAACATCCAACATGACGAGTCGGCGTCTGGCAAATGCCACTGTAGCCCTGTTGCCGGGTAACATTTCGGATGGATATGGACTGACCTATACGCTGACTTCAGATCTACTTTAGCCATATATGAACCTGGTTTTATTAATTTCTCTGCATCTTGCACTGTTTGGAATTTGAATTTCTCGATATCAACATAGTCATTCACGGCTGATCCCACGGGACGGCTGCAATCATGAATAATCCGAGTGTCTGTAGAGCCGGGTTTCTCTATACACCACATAGCACTGACAATATCCGGTTTAGAATCACATATCACATACATATCCTCCAGGACCTCCGTCAACACTTGCTTATCTACCGACGATTTCACAGCAGGATCTGTTGCTGATTTATAGTTCTTACATTCAACAGGTTATAAGTCCGAATCCAGGTCAATAATAGAAAATCCATTATTAATTCCATCTAAAATGAATTCAGCATCAATATCATTCACCAACTGGCTTTCCCACACATGCCTTATTGACGGTACAGGGGAGATAACTCCACAAAGGATTTGCTGACACAAGACGACACCCGTATAGGCGGTCTTGGCATAGGTGAGTTAGTTGTGGTGGGATCTACACATTTCTTGACATCGAGTATGTATTTTCTCGTCAGAGCATTTCCATCATAGCTCTAGATTTGTATCTAATACCGCTTATGCCGGTGCTAGGGGCCGTGTGGTCATATCATCCAAGTTGCCACATGAACAGGTACAATAAAAGCGTACCTGAGATACAACACATATCACGAATCGTTAGATTCTTGGTATGTGCTTTAGAATAGGTTAACCAGAAGATTATTCTGTGAAGTCATGTGACGCAGTCAGTATGTCGGCACCTCTTCCCACTACCCTTATATGTGTTGTAATGTGTGTACGTGGGATGCGGCTGATTACACACGATGCAAACATGGGAATATTTACAATTTGCCTTGAATTTACACCCCTCTCTCGTATTGTATAAAATACATGCCTCTTGTGATTTTTGTGGCCTGGCAGATGGGTTCTTTCTCCCTCTTTCCTACTTATTAAAGTTTATAGATTTCGGCTGTAGGGTGACCTGACATAAATGTTGTAAGTCTGAGCCCCAGGGGAAACCAGAGTTAGCCTGCATATGTCTATATTGTCTGTCATACATCAATATAGATTGCCAGTCGTACCGCTGTACCATTTCGTAGATTTTCACAGTATATGACATATAGTTTGTAATTCGTCCCTTTGACAACTGGTCTTTTTCCATGAGTTCAAACATTATACGCATATTTGCAGCACCCCACTGTTCTATTCTCACATTTTCTAATTTGAAACCCCTCGGACCTGTTGAGGAAATGATCTCTTCCGACGGCAGATTAATTGCTGGGTTAATAAAACCAACTATTTCAAGTGCTTTCTCACCTCTATGCGTCCTTAGATATACATTCGGGTTCTGATCCAACCTGTTGATGAATTCGGGCTGATTAGGCAATATTGAATGAGCGCTGGTTGTTGACATACGTGGGACCGGTTGCCACGCCTGGTATAACTTGTTGGTAGGACCTACCCACAGGTACGCTCCCGTCTAA
The DNA here is from genome assembly GCA_036873755.1 of Hanleya hanleyi. Classification (NCBI taxonomy): domain Eukaryota; kingdom Metazoa; phylum Mollusca; class Polyplacophora; order Lepidopleurida; family Hanleyidae; genus Hanleya; species Hanleya hanleyi. Next base: position 6,774 of record JAVTVY010035100.1, on the reverse strand, counting down.
GTTTGCCTGCAATTACAAGCGTCTAATCCGTCATTCATAATCCAGCCGTCGTCCATTAGAGAATATCAGCGCCCATAATCCAAAGACCTATTCCATTTTCCACATAACAGTATTAGCACCAAATTCAAAAAGACAATCATAGTATACATAAACGGACTTCTCTATCCAACTGCTCCGTCATACTTCGGTCCGCCCTGATATCTCGAAGGTTAATTTGAGATGTGTCCTTTGCAGGTTGTTGCGCCTCTGACCCGCCAGTTGAGCTGCTTTGTATCCTATTCGAGCCCCCGCGCAGTTTCGTTATAGATGCACATAACACAGACGCTTGTCCGATAGTTAATTTTTGCCTAATGGCTAAAAGTGCCGCTTCATCTAAACTGAGAAATACAGCAAAGGAATTGCAGTCTTGTGCGACCAATGTTGCTTTTGTGATTTGTCATTTAGACCCACCTCGTTTGCCCAGGTGTCGAAATCTGGCGTCAGCGTGGTACTATCTCGTTGCTCTGCACCATAATCACTATTATGTTCTTGTGTTTCCAGTTCAGAATCTGCCATCGTTCTCGCCAAATTGCAGGGCAAACTGACTAATACAATTACACTAAAATTTGCAGATAAAATTTCATTAAAAGTTGGCTGCGCCCATGCCGGTGTCGCAGAACAAACTGAGCAGAAACTGCACGGACGAGTTACAGGAAATGAAGATCACGTGACCGTCAGGTCGGTCATGCCCCATCTGGTGGCCGCCTGTTCAAATCCACATTAATCCGAACTCAATGTGGCACATAAATGCATTATTTAATTCGCGTGGATCCACATTTGTATTCATGTGTGGAGCTCTAAATCTAAATACATTTATATCAATGAATATCTTGAAGCTGAAGTTATTTAACAGTGATAACATACTATTTGTGCATGAATTCCATAGATGTCATTGTATTACATTGTGTTACATTTCAAGGGTCAGTTTGGATTGCCAGTGTCTTTTCATTACGGCGATGAAAGTAAAACAACTGTAAAATTAGGATATATATAACAGGAAAATTCAAAATAATGGATGAATTAGTCTGTCGCTTGAAATAAAAATGGATATTGATGTTCATTTGTCACGTGATCATTGAAATTATTTTACGAAAAAACGTCCCGGTTAAATTGGATAATGAGCATTTGCAGTTGGATACTTTCATGTTAAAGAATAAGAAAATTTATAAGCTGGCGTACTAGTCCACTATAACCTAATTATTTTGATCGAAATAATCTGCTTTTATAATTCCAAACGCTTTATAGGAAATTCCCCCGGAAACTGTGCATCCAAACCAGCTCTGCCTTTTCATCCACCTGAGAAATACCGCCCCTCGTCAACAGGTTATTCGATCAAACACGTTAACATACATTTACAACTGGTAAATGGACAGATTTTATCCAATTGGGTTTATCAAAACATGACAAGCATATACACATTGAATGTTGAATAACATACAAAAAATCATTGTTGCTGTTGTCCGGATTCAAGTTTGGGCCGCGATATGCGTATACGGCTTGAGACCAAACAAATATGTGCATATCGGAGTTGGTTCAACTGCACACATAAACAATAAGAAATAGTAAACGTGGTAAACTCTTGGCAAAGTATATTTCAAATGGAAAAATATTCTCTAGTGTCGAAAAATTATAAGTTTATAACGTGTACAAGTGCATCCGATTATAACGCAGTCATCACTGAAGTTGCACTCAGTGGGCAACCTGATTCGAACGAGACAGGTAACGTCATCGTGTCGTGAGAGGTAGAAAACCTGAGCAATGGAGTTTAGTCCACAAATTCTATTTGGAAAAAGTCACCCGCTCTAGCCTAAAATTGACGCGCCGTCGATCATGTTCGGCCTCACTGAGGATCACCGTATACGTTATGTTAGATATATACTTGAGGAAAAGATGTTGCATCGAGAATGGGTTCCAGGCGAATTACTGCCTAGCTTTCCTACTCTATACTACAACAGTACCTGTGAGACATAGGAAACAATTGTCCGATGGATATTTGCATTAGAAAATCATAATAACTTCTAGTATTTGTATTCAAATCAATGTAGTACGAAAACAAAATGTCGAATAAACACAATATAGTGGCGTAATAAATATCATTAGGTTTCTATTTTCAAAATCAACATATATTCTCGGCCACATACAATGGTTGCTGCATTTTTGAAAAATTTGAAAAGTTGACCGCACAACGTAATTTCTGCACTAGAGTATTTCTGTCGACGGTGACTGAATCTCCGAAGGAATCTCTGAAGAGTCTTGGTCGACAATCTACCTGCATTGGAACTCCAATAGCGTATCATTTCAGACGGCTTATCACCAATCTATGCAAGTTCACGGGAACACTGAGAATCAAAGGTATTGTATTTTTTCGAAGAAATTGACGGTGATAAACTTTTAGAATTTAAAATCAGTTTTGCGACCCATTGTATCCAATTAGTGGCGCGAACGTCAGGTCTTGACGCAAAAGATTTCTCGCAAGGTTTTATAACCCATTGTCAAAGAAAGGGATTGTTCCATTCAGCCAGAAAGCAGGTTCAAATAGTGTGTACACACCACGAACTACACTGTCAGTTAAATCTGTGCGAATATTTGTCCATTATGGGTTGAATAAGAGCAGTTCTGAAGCTGAGGTCTGATTTAGAAACTCGTTAATAACCTAACAGTACCAGATATTTGGTAAAAAAAAGATTTCAAGCGACATGTAATACAGTCCAGTTTAAGATGGAGACAGACCCTTCTCTTTTCGACAAACTTTTATTGAAACTTTTTATATAAATTTATACGGAGCAGAAAAATAAATAAAAGTCATGTCAACTAACGCTATGGATGCTCATCAACATTGGTGTAACACTTCTTTCGGATTAACAGGTTAGTTGAATCCCGCTCTCTAAAATGGAGGTAAAAAGGGTCGTTTTCGCTCAATAAATCAGTTCACATAACGAATTCAGCAAAATCCTCTTGAGGCACATCTATCCCCATTAAATGGTAGTAATGGTAGTAAAAAAGTAAATTGTCATCTATCTAATTTGCATAATAATAGGCCAAACATGATTCGCGCTTGTTTAAACGACATTGGTTGGTTCTTCACATCACAAATTAATTTTATGACATGGAACAATGGATAAATCAACGCGGCTGAAATTTTGATGCATTGGTTAGGAAGGAATCAAAAGTTATTGAGCAAAAATGACCTTTTTTGTCTCCATTTTAGAGAGCGGGATCGCCCTAAGCTGATTAACACAGAAACGAAGAAAAATAATATAGAATTGGAATTCAAGATAAAGCCGAACATATATGTTTATTCAAAGTTTCAGATGATACGCAAATCACAAGTTTCAGCTGAAGACAAATTAAACGTCCCCGATTTAATTTTCTTTTTAATAGACGAAATCTTCTTTTACACTTTCGTATCTATTTCCGTGTCATGCCAGTTAAAATAAGATGGTTGCTATGGTAACTCATTTTGTTATATTAAAATAAAAGTTTCCATATCTGTGTAATAATGATCATATACATTCAATGTATAAAAGATTTCAAGCGAAATTGAATTTTCCCCGTCTGAAATGTATTAGGACTTGATTGAGCTGTCAAATATTATAGAGTTATCCTTCTTTAATGTATCGGTCTGTACGTTAACGTGATTTGTCGGACAGTAAAGGCGTCATCATCTGTCGAATAACAGTAGTGCTGTCGATATCATGGATGATTATCCCGTGCACTTGGAGCAATTGGAATTCCGATTTGTTAGCATCAAAAACCTGTCGACAAACAAGCATTGGTGTTATACGCCAATAAGGAGAGAGAAGTTCAAAGTGAAATACACCATATCAAGGAACGCTGATTGACTACGATGCGGCTGCTACCAATTTTTATATTGAAAATCATTACTCGATATCGTTTTTGAAAAGTTATGGCTTTTAATACTCATCGACTTTCCCGGATATTTGCACAGATCGAGGATAGTCGCTGTAACGGTACACTATTTGAATTTCAATGCTGGTAGATTGTCGACCAAAGGTCACGAAGAGAGAAACTCTGTCAGAGATTCATGAACCGACGAAAGAAGCTGATTATCCAGAACTGCAGTCTTTGGTTTAGAATTTGAATTTTTAAACAATTCCCCAAACACTGTGGGCATATATAATATCCATACCAGTTAGGTCCTGCTGTTTGCTTTTTCATTTCTCAAGGTATCCAGCGACGAATCTATCCAAAGGATGTACAGAGGAGTTCTGGAATTTGAAAAGGTTTATCCTTTAGTGAGAAGTTCGAATATCACGGACCATATCAAGATGTTGCAAGAGGAAAGATATGCTTTCATAGGGCCTGATCCAATCACTGCACAACATGGGGAAGGCAAGTCGACGATAATTGGTTTACAGATTGCGTTTTTCCAAGAAGAACAGTGTATTGGCCTCCCATTCAATTCCCCTTTCAGATCTGCTTTAGAACACAGGTGAATATCTTATGTCTTCTTGAATTTTGGCGCATTAGTGTTATGTGAATTATCGCTTTGGACTTATGGACGTTGACAGTCCTTACCGGCGAGGACCGACTACTGAAAGTTGGATCTGCCTCTTGCATTCGGTTATTATTCTAGGTTACCATGATGTGGGTACATTTGCCGGATGCAACAAAGCTATCAGCCATCAAGGTGGCAATTTTACTGAAGACATCATGCTCAGTAGTCGGTTATGGCGGGAAATGTTCGTGTGGATCAAAGCCAGTTATATAATTGCGAATTTGACGGTTGTATTAATAAATTGTTATACAGTTGAAAGATGAGTAATGTGAGACTATACATGTATGCTATTGTTTGCATTCAGATTGAGAGAACTTCACGAACACGGGATCATCCGAGCGTTAACACGAACATATCAGCCCCCTCGGCGGAACCCGCCAGCCAAGAACAGCAACAAGAAAACAAAGACATCATTTTGCATGGTGAAGAGTGCCTTCTTCACCTTTGCCTTTGGAATCGGCGGAAGTGCTTTAGTACTGATATTGGAGATTGTAATTCACCGATTAAAGCGAATACGATCACAATCTGAATCATAATTCGGATTTGAATTACCTTGTAATATATTACTCAATTCCACTCAATCTCAAACTACATTATAGTTGATGACACGACGCCGAAGGAACTCTACTGGTTCTAACTGTGGCTTACATGGATGTTATCATTTACTCTCTGTGTGTGTACCATCTGGCGTTTTCGGCAACTTTATCCACCGCCGGATCATGCTGAGTGAAAAAAGTTATTATTTTTGACAATATTATGCAAGTTTATAACAGACGCATGGCAAGTCTCCTTTTAGAAGTGGGAGGCCTGATTTCCTAACTAACATGCTTCTGAAAGCTGACACTGGTATTGGAGATTGTAATCCACAGACTAAAGAGAATACTATCCCAATCTAATTCATAATTGGGATTTGAATTAGCTTGCAATATTGTACTAAATCCCATTCATTTGGTCTAATCACTTCATGGCTGATGGCACGATGTCGAATGAACTTGATTGGTTCTAATTGTGGCTTACATGAATGTTATAACATAATAATAAATGATTTATTTAACTAGGGTTACGCAATCCAAGTTCGCTAATCGATATGCGTTCTCCATGTCAATGTGTTATCTGTGTGAACTCCAAGTAGTTTTACATTTTCTACATTCTGAGTTGGACTGCCATCCAGCAATATTTCCAGATTATTCTTTTTGTTGCGACAAAGTTTTTGGGGACAAGCAATAAACATAGCTAGTGTTTTATCAAAATTCACTACAGGTCTGCTTTCTATGCACCATTGGTTTAGCCAATTTATGTCATGATTGAGGACAGTTTCTACAACTTCAACAGATTGACCGGAGTTTGTAACTGTAGCATCATCGGCAAATAATTCTATAGCAGAGGTGGTCAAGGGTGAAGCATCATTTTCAAGAAGAAGATCATTGACATATATAATAAACAGTCAGGGCCTAGTATTGATCCCTGTGGTACACCTGCCAGTATTTGATTGTAACCGTATGTTGCCTAACGGACAGATATTATGTTATCCAATCATGTGCAGTCTGGTTTAGTGGATAGCATTTAAGCCTGTTCAGTAGAATGTCATGATGTATGATGTATCTCAGTCACGCTTTGATTGTGACTGATCATATGAGCACCATGAGGATCTACATGTACTACGTCAAATGCCTTTCTGAAGTCAACATAGATGGCATCCACCACCTCCTGGTTGTCAATGGCTTTTATCCATTGTTCGGTTAGGTTTGTTAGTGTTGTTTGGGTTGAGTGTCCTTTTCTAAAACGTGACTGTGCTTTGTTAAGTAAATTGTTTTTGTGAGGTAATTATAAAGGCAGTCATGAACATGCCTTTCTAACATTTTGGATATGGCTGATAAAACAGAGATAGAACTGTAGTTCCCTGGCATTGTTTTGCTTCCAGACTTATGTACTGGGGTCACTTTAGTCATCTTCCAGGTAGAGGGAAATGTGTTTGTTGCTATGCTGAGGTTTAGTAATTTAGTGAGTGATTCTGTAATTATTGGAGCAGCAAGTTTGAGGAATTTTGGGGAGAGATCATCTGTACCTGTACTTTTAGAGGGATCTATACTGTTTAGATGATTGTAGACAGATGTTGTAGTCATGAATGGTATACTGAAGTTGGTATCAGGGGAAACTTTATTATTTACGATTTTAGTTTTTCCAAGTTTGGTTCAGATAAATTTGATTATTCCATA
>JAVTVY010035099.1:0-14544 GCA_036873755.1 Hanleya hanleyi | reverse complement strand
ATCTATCTATTGGTGGTGTGGATGCGACATACATGAATGAGAGATGTGAATGCATTTATTGCCTCATCATCTATCAGATGATGTGTAATGTGACCCTCAGGAGTATTTGCGTACGGTCCCAATACCTTAAGCCAACAACAAACACCAATTTGATTGAAATATGAGAGAAGGTTTCTGTTGAGATAGGTTTTATATGTAATGATGAATGACAGATTAACTATGTTACACATTCTGATGTACACATTAAACATAAACTATATACAAATGAGTCCATAATCGTCATATACAAGCTTCATGTATATCATTCCGAATCATTGGTATACAGTTACACTGTTAACTTGGGAGGTTTGAAGGTTCACCGCTGCCATTGGTAACTCATGGGGCTAACACGGATAGCAACTCCAGTCAAGGTGTAAGCTGACAATTTTCAGTATACGATGTAAATTTACACCAATAGGTTGTGTTTTAACAGTGTCAATACGGAAAATTTTAATATTAAATACAAACGCATTCCAGTCTCGTGGTTGCTTAGACCTATCTGACCGATGATTGTTCTTTATGTACCTAAAGACTGAGCGATTAATGCATTCAACGTCTCACACCAACATCCTCACTACCACCTTTTGCGAAATATTTCATTGAAACTGTAGGCACATGTAAAATATCTGGACTGGCCCCTGACCTCCTAATTTCAGACGACAACGGTCTTTCGCCCATATCTTCCGGTGAAAAAGTGTCTTGTCTATCGTTTTCAGAAGCTAACACACTAGGCATCTTTATCGTTGCAGTGGGCTTTGTATGTTTATGATCCTGAGAGTTGTCGCCCTTCAATGTATCGTCATCGAGTTCTAGAAGATGGCGCGTCGGACTGTTTGGGGGACAGCTCGTTGTCTCGTGTGTGTGAGAATGGATGTTACACATGGGGCATTCCACGCTGGTGTGAGAGGGTACAATAATGGGATTCGGTACCACTCCTTTCGTAGGTTGCTGTGTGTATCGAAATTTCGGTGTCCCTTTAGCACTTACAGTTTCCGAATTGGAGGCCATGGTGCTACCTGAATTGTAGCGCATCTGTTTCCTCACATCCGAGGCATGCCGCCAGGCTTCGATCTTCTTCTTTCGAATGTCTCTGAGCCACATGGCGTCTGAAGCTAGAGATTCCACTGATGAAGTTGTCGCCCGCTCCTCATCTGCGTGTACCGGCTCCATGTCGCCATAATGGGAAGAGTTAGAGATGGCTACCTCATTGATATAATCTAGAGTCGTGCCGACCGTCACACAAGTCCTCGGTCTGACGACGGATCTGTCTGATTGACCAAAAGTCGTCGTTTCGTCGCCTGATACGAAATCTTCTTCCTTCGAAATCTTCATCCGTGATTTCGCGGATTTTGCCGGTTCCGTAACCGAATAAGAAATATTGTCGAATTTCACGTCCATTCTGTTTGTGTCCGTGCGACTGAGACTGGTGTTGCTCTTCCGCGGTGAAGCATTCAAGTCAAGTGCCAGTTGTCTAGACCTTCTCAAAGGGCTGGTCCGATTTCTGGAACAACCGACAGTTTCAGTAAAAGAGTCATTAGTGCTGTTTTTGCGTTGATCATGGTATGTTTTACCTTGTAGGTCGTTCGTCATTGCATGTCCTGCAAAACTCTTAGGGGTCCTTCGTTGGATGAGATCTTTTTCAGAGCTCAAGTCGTCAAACTGAAAGTTCTTAATGTGGGCTGAAACCACACCGCTGTTGGAACCGGAAGTTCTGACCTTCCCTATCTCGATCAGATTCCGGAGAGATTTCCGTGTACTCTCCACTGCCAGGGAATCTTCGTTTTCCACGTTATACGTGTTCACTTTTACCTTGTACATCGGTAGATTGACGATTCGTTTGTTGCCAGAACGTGGAGGCTTCCTGTCTGCGGAGAATGAATCCCTCGATGCGGCTAACTTGTACTGGTTCTGGAACGTTTGGTTCTTCGATATTCGCTGTGAAGTCTTTTCGTCCCTTGCGCTGTTCAGCACCTCAGTCAAGTATTTTCCAGGTGTGAGGTAGGGAATTTTCTTGCCGTCCATGCCGCCTCCTTCAAGGTATAGGTAAACTTTCTCGAAATCACAGAGTTTTTCCTCGCTGATAATGTCCTGGCCTTCCGCTATTTTTCGGACTATACCGAGAGGGCGGACAGGATTTGACACAATACCTGCTTGCGGAGCGTACTTGGAATATAGGTCCGTTAGAGGTCTGGGTCTGATAGATAACTTCATGTTGTCCGCAGGCATAATTTGTTAGTCCGCCCTGTAAACGTTTTTCAATGTCTTTTTCAGACGTAAATGACCATAAATATATCGTTATTACCGCACCGCTTTTCACCCCATGCGCCAAAGTAGGTAATTTACTGTAGGCCTTTATCGCGACACGCTAAAGCTCTGCCCACGTCTTGGCTATCGTCATAAACCTTGTTCGCCTTTGTCATTATTCTGTGTTTGGAGGGTCATAAATTCATAATGACAAATGGTGCGATAAATGCATCCACAAAAGCGACATATACTGTCAGTTGTTTTGTGTGTTTTTCAGACACGTCGCTGGAAATTGTGCTCTGTGTGTTTATCTCGAACACTCACGCCTGATGGAGACGATAATTAATACCTGTCACAAACTTTCTTTAACGTCCGGGCAACAAACCCCACCTATAGTATTTTCTTCTCCGATTATGCAAAGCATATCATACAATGGTCTCCTGGTGGTGGTACAAACATGGTACCAGAAAAGGGACAAATTCTAACTCACAGTCCTTCGAAGAAATTCCACGGTGATATTGTCTAATGGCATGCAACCGCTGACGACCAGATCTTGTTGCCTGTCCAGAGCGGTTTGATACCACCGTTTAGTTAACATCTAGCGAAGATTTCTCAGAATTACACTTATAAGCTGCTTACTAATAATAAAGACGTAATTCGGGTACATACCCTGAACCATAAATCCGCCATAATCACTTTTTTGTTCTCACGACCTTGCTAAAGCGTAAAAGCAGATTATAATCTTGATTCTCATGAGCTAACTGTTGGATAAAACCCTTTTACAATATAAATCATGAAATATAATCAAAATAGGTTTTTGTTAAACTGTGAAATGGGGTTTTCGGCAAGGAACACTGATGCGTTTAAATTATTTCATGTCGCGGGGACTGTGTTTAACGTCTGAACCGAAAAAGCATGGAGGAGGAATATCGTATCGGTTCAGTCAGATCGGCCGGATAATTTACGACAAGCAATATTTTCTTTCCATTTCACCAGAGAGCTTATGAAACATTCTGAGGTGGAAATACCTTTTATAGTACCGGAAAAAAATCACCATCGTCAAAATAGTTAGAGGTTGTCATGAGGTACGATGGAGTCGCTCTCATCAGTATGGCACTATACCGATTATCCGTCTCTGTATAATATCTCGCAAACTAATGGTTTATTAATCAAATATTCTAGAAAAATAAAGAAATATAAAACACTACGGGTAGACAGTTTACAGCGTGTAGATATGCCTATACACTGCAGGCCTACAATATAATTATGTGATTAATAAACCAACATTGAAGAGTGACTTAGGTCTCTTGAGATTGGGTGATGGGATATACAGGTAAATTCAGTCATGAGGAGTTGGTTGTTTGAAGCATACTAATCATTGAACTTGCAAATTTTTCTACAATGTTCAGGCTAGGATTTATGACGATCCTTAATCGGAAACGCCAGGTTTATTTAATATTCTAACAGGCTCTACCTAGCCGTGCGCTGATTAGTTCAGGCATTTTATCAACTACTAATGGCATGATTGTCGTAATTACGACAACTGTGTAATTAGCAGTTTTCAGGTCGCCAGCTAAGGTCACAACTGAGTTCTGACAATATCAAGCGACTCTTGTCACTCAAACAAGTGATAGCGAGCATGTTGACGCTTATTGTCGCAAGTAATTATTTGAGGCAAAAATACATCAGACATGATGTATGACTAAAGCTTTGATATACTTGCAATAGCAACTGCTAATGACACAATTGTCGTAATTGTATCATTACTGGTCGATTCTGCATGTAGAGTCACAAGCTAATGTCACAATTGCGACAATAGCGATTGAATCTGCATGCAGAGTCGCCTGCTAATGACGCAATTACGACATTAGCTGGCGACCTGACAACTGCTAATGACACAATTGCCGCAAATGGTGCCATTAGTAGTTGCTACAAGGCATCGAAACATACAGAGATGATCGTACGATAATCTTCATTTGTTTGTTTGTTTTTGTCTTTTTTTTTCTTTTTTTCATTTGTTTGCTGTGATCTGTTTTATTCCATACTACTAGTAGTCTCCTTGCCTTAAAGCAACCGACACTACTGTTTGGACCGCTTGATCCACGAGCAGATGGAACGCCAGCGCTCTTTGACTGGTACCAAGTCCGCAAAACTAAGTGTATATGTCTGACACTGACAGAAGTGCTTAGAAATACGGGCCTAATAAATAAACTGCGCATTATTTACTGTGAACGTTTGGGCAACGAACTCTATCAAATATATTGTTTAGTACACTCCGAACACCGAACGTTCGAAAGTGGAATCTGCATGCGATGACGTCAGCTCGTTTCTGCCCTTCTTTTACACTGATTGGCCGTGATTCCAACAGTCAGACATAAACGATCGGTACTGCGAGTACTGACCGTTGGAACTAATGTGGTTTCATTCAAGTGCAAAACGGATGACGTCTCATTCTTGTGACGCGGTGATACAAGCTCAGCGACGATTGGTTGATTCCCCGCGCAGTGGGCGGAGTTCACACAGCTGCATCCCGTCAATGGACAGCACGCGCGAGAATGGCCTGCAAACCATTCACGAAATTCTGCTAACAACGCGGGATAAATTTACAGAAAATTTACAATTTCGCGTATGAATTGACGGTGTAATTATCATTTTTCATGTTAGAATGGAATTATTGACCTTCTTACTGAATATTATGGTGCAATAGTTCTCCGATGTTTAGTTTTAGACCTCATCAAAAACCCACGCGGTTTCGCGATTGGCGTTCTAAAACTAAATATCGAAAAAGTATTACACAATCATATTCACTAATGCGGTTATTAACTCCTAAACCCCTTATTCCTAAAACCTAAGTACTCACAGTACTAGTGTCAGATGCGTACACCTTCGGACTTACATGTTGAAGGTCATTGTCATAGTGATGTTCTGTGGGCTGTAATTCCTTGTACAAAATACACTATAAATATGTATTCAGCATTTTGGGACATTAGCATTCGGGACGGAATCTCACTTTCAAGGGATGTTGTCTCTTCTTGAGATACATGGTCTTTTATTCTATTTCCAATGCTTTCTTCTTTCCTCTCATAATTTTGTTGTAATCTATATCAACCTACGATATTTTATCTCTCCGTTTAAACACGAGAATAGGGACTCTGATGTTAATAGTTTGCTCTAAAGTTGTGTGAGAATACACTTTACCCAGTCGCAAATTTTGACACAGCTTTGCACTTATACGATATGCAGCAATTGCCAGTTTGTTTACACCGTGTCAAGTATGTGTGTGGACCGAAATAACCAAAAGTCCATGTGCTCGAAGATCTAGCTATAGACTTTGTCTGTGCTGATACGGATTCTTCCATAGTAGTAGAGAAATGTGGAAACCAGGATCATTGACATACTTACGGAGTTATCTCCCCCGGTTATATCCACAATTAGGTCAAAAGCGCTTTGGATTGAGGGAATGGTCCTGGTTTTCTCCTTTCTCTACTACTACTAATAGTAAAAGTGACAATCATGCAATACTTCCTCGACCCAAATTGTTTGGCCGCACGTCACGACCGCTCAGGGCCGTGGAGGGAGTTATCTCCCCCTTTCGGTTCGAGGGAATAGTCCTGTTTTCCACGAACGCCTCCCGATCTCCAAATGTCTAAATCTTTAAAAGAGATATTCTGTTTTATTATAGAAAGGTTGATTAAGATAATGATTTTCATAAGTGGAGCTCTTGTTTTATATGCAGTCTGGTAAATCAGCCTTTGTGACTAACAAAACAGGTTATTTGTACTTTCTTTTGATGCAGGGAAATTGAAATGTAAATAAAGATAAGTTAAAACGAATAAAAATTTAAGCAAAGTCAATACGAATGAAATAAGAATAGGCACATGTTGACAGCCTTAGTATTTTAGTAATATAGTTTGCCATATTTATCTTTACTCGTTTGTTTTAAATCTTTCAGGATATGACGCCTGCCCAAGTAATCCCGTCCTCTGGTGATGGCCGAATAAATTAGAGGATGATTAAATTGTGGAAACAGACATTCATGATGATGGAAGCTGTCATAATACAAATTTAAGTAAATGAAATTGGGTAATATAGAGGTTTTCATGGATTTGGGCAAGACTGCTTCACAACTCCTCATCATTCGTCTGTTCTCATAAGTAAAGGTGAATTCTGAGTTGTTTCCCAAATTTCCAACGTATATACACTGTCAGAAAGATTGAGTCAATCTGACGCAATATTTTTGTGTGTAGATGTGAAAGGCTCAGAAATTTTGAGTCAAATTCAACTTTTACTCAAAATATAATTCGGTCAAAAGGCCTGAAAAAGTTTGGGTTAAAACTGAATTTGACCCATTTTTTTTGTCCGTCACGTCCATACCCCCCCAATTGAGTCAGATTGTCTCAATCTTTCTAACAGTGTACCGGTACCACACTCTGATCTTTATCCTCTTTGACGTCAAGTTTAGAACTGCCAATCAATAACCCCATGAAAACTTGACGCGCAGACGCGGACTTGAGCCAATCGTCATTCGTTACGAAACGGAGCTCAACTAAATGGGGTCACTGAAACTCATTCAGCATTTTCGCCTGCAGAACTGGATTCGGTTGTTACATTGGGACAAACGAGATATATGAGAGTAGGATAATAAGAGAAAGGTAACCCAACGCATGACGCTCCAACGACTGACGAAGCAACGATTGACACCATGCATAAGGTATAAAAGGCAACCTGTAATCATCTGGGTCATCTAAACGCGGTAAGACTGACCCTGGGATCGTGTGTAAGTAGTATACAAAGCGTAAAATGAGGTCCCAGCTCCCCACTGCGCATGCGCAGAACCTGTTTTGACGTCACAATTGGGGGAGGTTGGGGAGGTGCGCATGCGTGATGAGGGGGCGTGGCCTAATGTGTGTGTGCTGGGTACAAGATGGCGGCGTGTGTGTGTTGGGGTCAATGGGTACAATGTGTGCTGGGTACAAGATGGCGGCCTAATGTGTGTGCTGGGTACAAGATGGCGGCCTAATGTGTGTGTGCTGGGTACAAGATGGCGGCGTGTGTGTGTTGGGGTCAATGGGTACAATGTGTGCTGGGTACAAGATGGCGGTCTATGTGTGGGTGGTGTGAGTGAATGCAAGAATGTATTCATCCGCGGTGATGCAGTCATGTCTGGCGGTGATTCGGTCTCGGGAAAAAGCTTCCGCGAAGAAAAAGTAGTCCCTAGATAAAATGGTCCGATTGGGTCGAGTGAGGTATCAAAGTGAAGCTTATGTGAAGGGGCATATAATGGGCTGGGTGTGGGGTTGAACTATCGGCCTTCTGCGCATGCGCGGTGGCTGAAGGGTATGAAAATAGCCGTGTTGGAGCTAGGGAAGCCCCTAAGGGTCCGATGGGGTCGAGTGAGGTATCAAAGTGAAGCTTATGTGAAGGAGCATCTAATGGGCTGGGTGTGGGGTTGAACTATCGGCATTCTGCGCATGCGCGGTGGCCCAAGGGTATGGAAATAGACGTTTTGGAGCTAGGGGAGCCACTAATGGTCCAATGGGGTCATATGAGGTATCAATGTGAAGCATTCGTGAAGAGGCATCTGATGGGCTGGGTGTGGGGTTGAACTATCGGCATTCTGCGCATGCGCGGTGGCCCAAGGGTATGGAAATAGACGTTTTGGAGCTAGGGGAGCCCCTAATGGACCAATGGGGTCGAGTGAGGTATCGATGTGAAGCATTCGTGAAGGGGCATCTGATGGGCTGGGTGTGGGGTTGAACTATCGGGATTCTGCGCATGCGCGGTGACCCAAGGGTATGGAAATAGACGTTTTGGAGCTAGGGGAGTCCCTAATGGACCAATGGGGTCGAGTAAGGTATCAAAGTGAAGCATTCATGAAGGGGCATCTGATGGACTGGGTGTGGGGTTGAAATATCGGCATTCTGCGCATGCGCGGTGGCCGAAGGGTATGAAAATAGCCTTTTTGGAGCTAGGGGAGCCCCTAGTGGACCGATGGGGTCGAGTGAGGTATCAAAGTGAAGCATTCGTGAAGGGACATCTGATGGACTGGGTATGGGATTAAATTAGGGTCATTCTGCGCATGCGCGGTGGCCCAAGGGTATGGAAATAGCCGTTTTGGAGCTAGGGGAGCCCCTAATGGTCGAATGGGGTCGAGTGAGGTATCAAAGTGAAGCCTAGGTGAAGAGGCATTCAGGCAATGGGGTGGGTGCATGTAAAATTTTTCCTGAAAAAAAAACGGAAAACGGACTTTATCGAAAAATCCGGGAAAATGCCTATATGGGGTATGGGGGGTATATAGGTCGCCGGGCTTAACGGGGCTCGCCTGTCAATAGAGTTATCTCCCCTAGTTCCAGGGTGGGTGTATGTAAAAATTTTCCTGAAAAATTACGGAATACGGACTTTATCCTAAATTACGGGAAAATGCCTATATGGGGTATGGGCAGTATAGCACCATCCTGGGAAACCTACTTCTCCACATTTGCGGTATAGGTTGTGGGGTCTCGTTTTACTCGTCTCGTCATTTAGAACATGATAGGAAGTGTCCCCGTGCGAATCGGTGAAATTTTTGAAAAAAGTCACCGAGCCCCATATAGTTCCATACTGGGGTATAGGATCAATGTTTGTCCCCCTGGGAAACGTACTTCTATACATTTGCGGTAGGGTTGTGGGGTCTCGTTTTACTCGTCTCGTCATTTAGAACACCATAGGAAGTGTTGCGGAGCGAATCGGTGAAATTTTTGAAAAAAGTCACCGAGGCCTGGGTAGGCCCATAGGCCTATACTGCATGACTATGGGTGTATAGGGCCATACGGGGTGGACATGTTGGAGTCTAGGTGAGTCCCTGGTGGTCCAATGGGGTCGAGTGAGGTCTTATTTTGAAGCTCTCGTGCAGGAGCATCCGACTGGGCTAATGGTTCGTCCGTGTTCAATAGTCTGCGCATGCGCAGTCTGGCCGTAGTATAGAAAACAGGCATTTTGGGTGCTATGTAGGGGTGTGTTTGGGTTAGAGATGGACTAATCACGGTTCGAATGGGTCGTGTGAGGTGTCAAAGTGAAGCTTGTGTGGGGTAGAGTCAGAATGGTGTGTTTTGAATGCAAGTCGCGTCAATCTGCGCATGCGCAGTTGGTTGTATTAAGTAAAGTGGCCATTTTGGGGCAGTACATGAAGGTGTTTGGGGTAGAGATGGACCGCTATGGGTCCGAATGGGTCGTGGAGGGTGTCAAAGTGAAGCTTGTGGGGGGTAGAGTCAGAATGGCGTGTTTTTGAATGCAAGTCGCGTCAATCTGCGCAGGCGCAGTTGGTTGTAGTAAGTAAAGTGACCATTTTCGGGCAGTACATGAAGGTATTTGGGATCGAGATGAGCTATTCACGGTTCGAATGCGTCCTATAAGGTGTCATCTTGTAGTTCTCGGGGTGTACAGTCCGATTTGGGGGATGTTCGCGTCATCTGTGACGTCATCGGTGACGTCATCGGTACGAGTAGTAGCGAAAGAGGACATTTTCGGGTAGTACATGAAGATATTTGGGATCGAGATGGGCTATTCACGGTTCGAATGCGTCCTGGAAGGTGTCATCTTGTAGTTCTCGGGGTGTACATTCCGATTTGGGGGATGTTCGCGTCATCTGTGACGTCATCGGTGACGTCATCGGTACGAGTAGTAGCGAAAGTGTGCATTTTCGGGCAGTACATGAAGGTATTTGGGATCGAGATGGGCTATTCACGGTTCGAATGCGTCCTGGAAGGTGTCATCTTGTAGTTCTCGGGGTGTACATTCCGATTTGAGGGATGTTCGCCTCATCTGTGACGTCATCGGTGACGTCATCGGTACGAGTAGTAGCGAAAATGGACATTTTCGGGCAGTACATGAAGGTATTTGGGGTCGAGATGGGCTATTCACGGTTCGAATGCGTCCTGGAAGGTGTCATCTTGTAGTTCTCGGGGTGTACATTCTGGATCGAGATGAGCTATTCACGGTTCGAATGCGTCCTGGAAGGTGTCATCTTGTAGTTCTCGGGGTGTACATTCCGATTTGGGGGATGTTCGCGTCATCTGTGACGTCATCGGTGACTTCATCGGTACGAGTAGTAGCGAAAGTGGACATTTTCGGGTAGTACATGAAGGTATTTGGGATCGAGATGGGCTATTCACGGTTCGAATGCGTCCTGGAAGGTGTCATCTTGTAGTTCTCGGGGTGTACATTCCGATTTGGGGGATGTTTTGTGACGTCATTGGTGACGTCATTAGTACAAGTTGTAGCGAAAGTGGGCATTTTTTAGCAGTGAAGGATGTTATTTGGCCTTTTGGGGCAGTGCAGGAAGGTATTTGGTGTAGAGATGGACCATCCGCGTTGCGAATGCGTCATGGGATGTGTCATGTTGTAGCTCTCGGAGTATACACTCCGATTTCAGGGATATTTACAGCATCTGTGACGTCATCGATGACGTCATTAGTACAAGTTGTAGCGAAAGTGGGCCTTTTGAAGGTGTTTGGGGTAGAGATGGCCCGCTATGGATCCGAATGGGTCGTGGAGGGTGTCAAAGTGAAGCTTGTGTGGGGTAGAGTCAGAATGGCGTGTTTTTGAATGCAAGTCGCGTCAATCTGCGCAGGCGCAGTTGGTTGTAGTAAGTAAAGTGGCCATTTTCGGGCAGTACATGAAGGTATTTGGGATCGAGATGGGCTATTCACGGTTCGATTTGGGGCAGTGCAGGAAGGTATTTGGTGTAGAGATGGACCATCCGCGTTGCGAATGCGTCGTGTGGGGTATCATGTTGTAGCTCTCGGAGTATAGACCCTGATTTCAGGGATATTTATAGCATCTGTGACGTCATTGGTGACGTCATTAGTACAAGTTGTAGCGAAAGTGGGCCTTTTTTAGCAGTGAAGGATGTTATTTGGTGTAGAGATGGACCATCCGCGGTCCAAATGGACCGTGTGAGGTGTCATCTTGTAGCAACGCCCACCAACACCATTCTTAATGCTTCAACGCCCTGGTGAAATAGCTCAGAAGCTCTGATATTCCATGGAATTGTCACTAATTCTTCGAAATGCGGTGATGCCCGTCAACGCCCGTCGTTACACCTTAACACTCTAACATAACGCCATGATATAGACCAGAGAGAGACAACAACAACAACAACAAGGATGACACATGAGAGAACAACAACAACAAGAAGTTTTTTTCATATATTTTATTTTCCCCAATGTTACATCACACCCACGCTGGGGGAGCCGCGTTGGGTATATTTACAATTCAAGAAGATTCTTATCCAATCAGAGGCCACCATTTGCATGTTTCATATTCGTTCCTGTCCGTTAGATGTATTCTTGTCCAATCAGAAGTCTCCATTTCAGAAAGTGCCATCTGAACCGTTTATTCTAATCATCGTCGGGCAGGCCAGGATACCGTTGAGGCAACATATCCTCAGATAGTTGTTTGCGCATTCTGAGTATCTATCAGTGCATGGGTGAATACTTTCATCCGATGGAGGTGGTGGTCAGTTTAACCACGAAGAACGCAACATTGGTCATTATCTCCACTATCCACTTGGTGTTACAATTCAAGAAGACTTGTCCAATCAGAGGCCACCATTTGCATCTGTCATATTCGTTCCTGTCCGTTAGATGTATTCTTGTCCAATCAGAAGTCTTCATTTCAGAAAGTTCCATCTTCGGCCATGTTCGCTCTGAACCGTTTATTCTAATCACCGTTGGTCAAGCCAGGATACCGTTGAGGCAACATATCCTCCGATAGTTGTTTGCGCATTCTGAGAATCTATCAGTGCCTGGGTGAATACATTCATCCGATGGGTTGGTCGGTCAGCTTGGTCACGAAGAACGTAACATTGGTTACCCTCTCCACTTTCCACTTGGTGTTGGGGCGTTGTTGTTGGGCCCATTCCAAGGGATCCACGTTGGCCAGGTTCTCCAGCATCGTCTCTAGCGACGCCCGGTTAATGATGGTAAACGGTTGGTCAAATACCCGGATGTTACTGCTCGGGTAAAAGTATCGGACTTGATCTGTCTCCTTATGCTGCAGCACATAACCAAACGCCAGATTTAATTTGAAGGACGTTGCTTGGTCATTGAAGATGGCTTCCACGTAGCTGCCTAGACGGGCGAGGTCGGTCAGTCGAAAATTGTAGATATCTTGAATAGGGCGATGACGGTAGAAACAGTGCCGTATCATGGTCCAATGGCGCCGATAGATGTCACTCACCGGATGGGCGCCCTGTAAGAGATCGCTAGGAACATTTATGGGCTCGTCCAGAAAATGTTCGATGTTATCAGGCGTATGACTCGAAACCGTAACGGTGGGGTCCGGCTGGATATCCAGGCCCTCCTGGACCGTGGGTATAGGCAGGCTCTTCGTCATCGTATCACCAGTGGCGTTCGTCTCTCCGGGTTCATCTTCACTGGGTCTGACCTTCCGCGGCTCCTCTTTAGTGGAAAGTTGTCGCCCAAACCGTAGAGACGGGGCATGCTTCAAACGTTGGTGCTGTCTAAACCGACTGGGTCGTTTGAAGAGTCGACCACAATCATTACATAGTACCGTCGCACCCGCGTGAAGTACCCTCTCATGACGCAGTAAATGATCCTCCCGATTGAATGACCGTGCGCAGGTTGTACAAGTATACCGAGCATCGTTGTGGGTGGAGGCCTCGTGGCGTCGTAAATTATCTAGACGAGTAAACAGCTTCTGGCAAGTTGTGCAAGTGAACATCTTGGTGGTTGACAGAGTGTCTGATGAAACGTCCAGGCCGCTTCCCTTTTATAGCACGCTAGCTGGTGATCTATTTTTAGCACACTCAGTTCAACTATCCCCAAGTCGAGGGCCGAGCCGTGACATCTTCGGTAACATCCGTGTCTCTTCGGTCACCTCCGTACCGTCAACGATCAACATGTAGACATATAGAGTATGTACGGCATGTTATGGTATTCATCAGTGCATGAGTGACGCATTCAGCCGATGGGAGTGGTCGGTCAGCTTGGTAACGAAAAACGTAACATTGGTCACACTCTCCACTGTCCACTTGGTGTTGGGGCGTTGATGTTGGGCCCATTCCAAGGGATCCACGGTGTCCAGTTTCTCCAGCATCGTCTCTAGCGACACTCGGTTAATGATGGTAAACGGTTGGTCAAATACCCGGATGTTACTGCTCGGGTAAAAATATCGGACTTGGACTGTCTCTTTATGCTGCAGCACATAACCAAACACCAGATTCAATTTGAAGGCCGTAGTTTGATCTTTGAAGATGGCTTCTACGTAGCTACGTAGACGGGTGAGGTCGGTCAGTCGGAAATTGTAGATATCTTGAATAGGGCGATGACGGTAGAAACAGTGCCGGATCATGGGCCAATGGCGCCGATAAATGTCACTCACTGGATGGTCTTCGTGTAACAGA
Organism: Hanleya hanleyi; assembly: GCA_036873755.1. Taxonomy (NCBI): domain Eukaryota; kingdom Metazoa; phylum Mollusca; class Polyplacophora; order Lepidopleurida; family Hanleyidae; genus Hanleya; species Hanleya hanleyi. The sequence continues at coordinate 857 of JAVTVY010035099.1, read as the reverse complement.
TCGCTGGGAACATTTATGGCTTCGTCCACGAAGTGTACTTTGCCCTCCACGTCGTACAAAATCTGGCCCAAGGTCTTGTCGTCGGAATTTGACTGTTGAATTAGGGCGACATCATCATCGGCCCTCGTGCGATGGGTGGGAGTTCCCCCTGTTTCGATATTGATGCCTACGGGCTCTTCTATCTGCAAACGTGGCTGCGGAACAGGGTGTCGTGTGCGTTGGTGTCGCAGCAACTGACTGGTCAGTTTGAAAAGCCGACCACATTCTTCGCATGGACGCTTGGGTACTTCATGGCGTGCACGTGTGTGGCGCTGTAAATGATCCGGGCGCTGAAACGACAGTGTACATATCGTACAGTTATACCGGGCGGTTCCTTCGTGCTTGGTAGCCTCATGGCGGCGCAAGTCGTGCAGACGAGTGAATGATTTCGAGCACGTAGTACAAGTGAACATCTTGGTGGTTGACAGAGTGTCTGATGAAACGGCCAGACCGCTTCCCTTTTATAGCACGCTAGCTGATATCATGTTCGGGCACTTCCGTGTCTCTTCGGATGTAAAAGTCCCCGGATGTAAAAGTGCCCGAATGTTTACGAATGTTCCTCCATTCCGGACTTCTATCAGGTCCATGTCCAGAAGCTCTCATACGCCGCCATTTTGGAGCCGCCATGTTGGATCCGTCATTTTGGAACCGCCATCTTGGATATGTCCCATAATGCACTGGGTCAAAATACTCGCTTCTGATTGGACGAGAGCTCTGTGACGGATCCGTCATTTTGGAACCGCCATCTTGGATATGTCCCATAATGCACTGGGTCAAAATACTCGCTTCTGATTGGACGAGAGCTCTGTGACGGATTT
>JAVTVY010035098.1:0-14829 GCA_036873755.1 Hanleya hanleyi | reverse complement strand
TTTGAGCCCAAATTTACCATCTACTAAGCCATACGACGAACTAGTCCAACATTTGAAAGAACATTTCAACCCAAAGCCCCTCGTAATTCCAGAACGGTTCAAATTCTATCGAAGACAGCAGAAGGAGGGCGAAACTATCGCAAATTTTGTTGCTGAGATTAAAAAGCTGGCCAGTACTTGTGATTTCGGAAATTTCCTAGACCAGGCCCTCAGGGATAAATTAGTGACGGGTATTCGTAGTGAACAAACACAGAAGAAATTGTTGAGTATGACAACAATGGCATTTTCACGTGCAGTGGAAATCGCGATTGCCATGGAGATGGCAGAAAAACAAACATCAGAGATTGCAAACGCTAGTAGTAGTAGCGAAAAGGGCAGTTCGCGGTCATTTTCTGCGGATTCTGAAAATGTGAATAGAGTTGACAAAACCCGAAAACCAGTTGAGCGGAAAGTGGAATTCACACCAGAGAGTGGTTGTTTTCGTTGCGGACAAAGTCATGATCCGAAAATGTGCCCACATGTGAATAAACACTGTTATTCGTGTGGAAATTTAGGTCACCTTAGCAGCAAGTGTAAATCAGGGGGTCGTCGCAACAGTACCGGGGAAACAGAGGACGGTCTCAATGGCGTGGTAGACAATACCCCAAATCTACCAAATATGTGGACACTCAAAACGCAAATGCAGATACAGACACTGCGGAAACTGATGAGTATGAGGAGTACTCACTTTTCGCGCACTTTGGGAGCAAGCCTAAACCCATTGTAGTGAGCCTAAAAGTAAATGGAACAGAAATACGCATGGAAGTAGATACTGGGGCCTCGGCAACGCTGATACCCGAGAGTATGTGGGAAAAAATTGGTGGGAAAGACCCCACTACTGCAAAAGTTTCATTGAAAACTTACAACGGTGAATTTTTGCCCATCGTGGGGCAAACTACAGTAACAGTGGAGTATGAGAATCAGAAGTGTAGCCTCCCACTGATAGTGGCCAAAGGTGATGGCCCAGCTCTTCTCGGACGTGATTGGTTGGAATATTTAACGCTGGATTGGAAAAGTGTGTTCAGAATGACACAGGTGCCCGTGCCAAAGTTTGATCCAAAGGAGGAGTTTCCTGAAGTGTTTTCGGGGTCACTCGGAAAATTGGAGGGATATCAAGCTCACATTCACGTAGAGGAAAACGTGCAGCCAAAGTTTTTCAAACCACGAACATTACCATATGCGGTAAAACCTAAAGTCGATGATGAACTTGATCGCCTAGAGCGTGAGGGGATTATACGACCTGTGCAGTTCAGTGATTGGGCAGCACCCATTGTGCCAGTCATGAAACCTGACGGTAGCGTACGTGTGTGTGGAGATTATAAAATGACCATAAATCAAGCTTCTAAGCTTGACAACTATCCGATACCAAATATGGATGACCTGTATTCCAACCTTGCAGGAGGGCAGAAGTTCACAAAGTTAGACTTGTCTTCAGCATATCACCAAGTGGAGCTCGATGAGGAATCGAGAGAATACGCCACAATAAACACTCATCGTGGTTTATATGAGTACACTAGACTTCCCTATGGTGTTTCATCGGCTCCAGGAATTTTTCAGAGGGTGATGGAGAATGTGGTACAGGGAATTCCAGGCACCGTCGTTTTTATCGATGGCCTTCTGATCACAGGCGCTAACGATCAAGAACACATGGAAAACGTTCGACTCGTTTTGAAACGCTTGGAAAGTGTGGGATTGAAATTGCGATTCGAAAAGTGTGTTTTCATGGCTGCGGAAGTGATCTACCTGGGCCACAAAGTGAATGCTCAGGGCATTCAACCAACTGGTAAAACAGTGATTGCGATTCAAGATGCTCCCGCTCCCAGAAATGTGGCCGAGTTACAAGCATATCTTGGTATGCTAAACTACTATGTCAAATTTCTCCCAAATTTGGCTAGTGTACTGTCACCGTTGTATGTACTGCTGCGCAAAGGACACAAGTGGATATGGGGAAAACGACAAGTCACTGCATTTCTGAAGTCGAAGGAAATGCTTCAATCCCCAAATTTGTTGGTGCATTACGATCCCAAGAAGCCGTTGATTGTCAGCTGTGACGCATCGCCATATGGACTTGGCGCTGTCCTGTCCCACGAAATGGAAAACGGCGAGGAACGACCAGTTATGTTCGCATCAAGAACATTATGTGCCGCTGAACGAAACTACTCCCAACTGGACAAAGAAGGACTCAGTGTAGTTTTCGCGGTAAAAAAGTTCCACAAGTATTTGTTTGGACGTCCGTTCCTGATATACACTGATCACAAACCTCTGTTAGGTTTGCTTGGTGAAAACAAGCCTGTGCCGCATTTGGCATCAGCCAGAATTCAGAGATGGTGTTTGACGTTAGCCGCCTATGACTACACATTAATACACAAACCGGGTAAATTCAATGGAAATGCGGATGGTTTGAGTCGTCTCCCTTTGCCTTCAAAGCCGAAAGCGGTAAAAAAACCGGGGGAAAATATCCTGCTGATGGATGTACTGGACGAAGGTCCAGTGACTTCAACTGATATCAGACGGTGGACAGAACATGATCTCACTCTGTCCAAAGTTAAGACTTACCTTCAGTGTGGAGTTTGGCCATATGTTGTACAGGATAATCTGAAACCTTACATTGCTCGAAAGGATGAACTCAGTCTCGATGATGGATGTATCCTATGGGGAACCAGAGTAATTGTTCCTCCACCTGGACGTGAACCTGTCCTCCAGAGCCTCCATGAGAGTCATCCAGGTGTGTCACGTATGAAGAGCCTGGCTAGGAGTTATGTCTGGTGGCCGAACATGGACTCACAAATTGAGGCCACCGTGAGAGATTGTGTCACTTGTCAACAAAACCGAAATGTGCCGCCAAAAGCACCTTTGTTCCCATGGGAACATCCAGCGCGCCCATGGTCTCGAATTCATATTGACCATGCCGGTCCCTTCATGGGAAAACATTTTCTTGTTATTGTGGACGCACACTCCAAGTGGATTGATACACACATAGTAAATTCTGAGGACACAGAATCCACCATCCAGAAACTCAGTCTTACCTTTGCAAACCAGGGTCTGCCTGACCAGATCGTCAGCGACAATGGGACGGCATTCACAAGCCATGAATTTGAACATTTCGTGAAAGCCAATGGTATTCAGCACATCAGGGTGTCCCCGTATCACCCGTCATCAAATGGGTTGGCTGAAAGAGCCGTAGAAACGGTGAAAGACGGACTTAAGAAACAGAATGGTGGATCACTTGAGTCAAAACTGACCAAGTTTCCTTTTCGTTACCGTGTCATACCCCAGACTACTACAGGTAGATCGCCATGTGAACTTTTGAGTGGCAGAAAGTTCAAAACCACATTGGATCTGATTCGGCCAGATGTACGTACCAAAGTGCAAATCCAGCAACAATGTCAAAAAAATCAGCACGACAAAAATGTGAGGGAGAGGAAGTTCTCTGTTGGCGACCCGGTGTACGTTCTAAACTTTGCTAAAGGCCCGAAATGGTTATCGGGCGAACTCATCAATCAACTGGGTCCAGTATCTTACCTGGTGGAAACGACTGATGGCAGAATCATGCTCAAACACATAGATCACATACGGTACCGACATGATTCTGGAGTTATCCCCACTTTGACGAGAGAGCAGCCAGTAATAATTCCACACGCAAATACAAATCCAGAACCAGTGTGCGACACAGAACCGAGTCCAGAATCCAGACTCACTCAACCAGCACCAGTGGTTGCACCGACAGCTGAATCATCTAGATCAGATACTGTAGGACCAGTGTCTCCGATGTCTCCTTGTGTAGGAAGACCCACTCGTGTTGTCAAGAGACCGGAACGCTTCAGTGATTTCATTCTTGAATGACATTTTACTAATTGGACAGAACATTATTGGTGTTTGAACTTGAGATAACGTTTAATGGTGAACTCCTATACTTCAATTTTGAATAGATGATTTTCCAGTTAATTTGAATTTTATTGAGTTAAATCTTTAAATCCTTTCAACATTCGAACATTTTCTATTGGTAACTTTGGCGTGGTCCTCTCGCCAGTTTGGACATTTCATACTCGTGAGAATTTGTGTGAAGCAACAACGCAAGGACGATAAATCTTATCATGCTTATGGACTCTGTTAAGGTATAATTCTGCATACACCATTTGGGTGTACCTTTTTACCAAGGGGGGAGATATGTGGTAATCTCCATCCCACTAGTCCGTGTCCGTATTCTATTCCGCGTTACATTCCATGTACCAGTTTGAGTTTTGATATAAACTAGACTTGCACGCCGCAACTGATTGTGTTGAGTTTACTTCAATATATATATATATAGACTAAATGATCACAGTATAAACTGCCTTTGTGTATGGTAAATATAGTACTAGAAAAAAGTCATGACAAACTCGGACTGATTGATTTCGCTAACTAGTTTCACTGCTTTCAGCAGTTTATCAAAGCATCGTTTATTAAATTTAATATGATTGCGGTTCTATTTATGCATGTGTGTTGTACACAAATGGTTACGGTGGTCTTGGCGACATAATTCACATGCATAAGATTACAAATAAACAAAACGGAACTAATAAAAGGGTATTTAAGATATAACAACAATAATAATAAGTTAGGGGATATATATATTAGTGAAGTATATATATAAATCTAATATATATTGGTGAAGTCTTACACCAAAGGCTTGCCCATAATTTGATCCACTTATCAGCATCGCTAGTGTATTCTTCTGTCCACATGATAATGCTACAATAGTGATGACTACGAATTCTTCATTTCCCCTCGATACATTCATACTATAAATTTAGATGTCTGGTTCCGGTTGATGGGAATTTTCATAACTGAATGTGTGACGTGTGCATACATGTGTCCGACAATTCTTCACAAATTATAATCACGTGACCAGAAAATAGCATTCCATTTTGATGGGTTTAATTCCCCACTTTCTTCAGAAAGCTGTCTGATCTCTAAAGGCTTTGACATTGGTACGACGGTATCCGGAGAATAGTTGCAATAGGACCGAGCATACATGGAGAAATAACGGATGCATGGCTAGTGAATGAAGTTCACATTGTCAGAGGTGAACTGAAAAGCTTTCCAATGTTCTGTTAAAATGTCATAAAAAAGGAACTTCTATAGTTGTTGAAATTATGTGTGGTAATAATTCTGTGGGTTATTGTTTTATTTTGGGTATATGAGAAGTCAAAACTTATACCGAGAGCCAGAACTTTTAAAAACGTCATCGCTTGCCTCCCGTTGTTTTTGGAACGTCATGACGTTATAGTGGTCCTCGTTCATTCATCCGACGTAGCATGACGTCACATTTGAATAAAACTTGAATGAAGGGGACCACTATAACGTCATAACGTTCTACAAACCAAGAAAGACAAGCGATGCAAGTTTTCAAGACGGATTTATAACAGGATAACTTAAATATTGTTATTAGTACAATTTTGCAAACTATATCTGCCCCAAAAACGTATAATAGTTATGTCACATAAGACAAGATCTATTTAAGCAACAATTTAGATAAAATTAAAAGCTTTGCAGTTCACCTTTAAGACGTTGAAAGTTCAGCAACAGCTGCGTGGAAAGTGCATAAAGGGAATAATAGTATTCAATATAATTTGAGAGTTCTTTTCAAATCACTGGAGCGAGTCTAGTGTTACGGTGGCTTGTTAGGGCCATGCATTGAGTTTTGCAATTTTCTGCCTTTTACTAGTTTTCAAGATTTCACTTTCGCGTATTCTGTAATTTCTTCCCATTGACATCGATTCATTTCCGAGATATAAAGTTGTTTTCTGGTTTTAACAATTTCATCTATCCATTTTCAAGTGACTGCAAAAATCGAACAACCATGTGAAAACACTAAAAATTAGCAAAAACTTCGAAAAAGTATTTCAACCGCGGTGTAATGTATTTCAGCCGCGGTGGAAATTACACGGCATTTTCTGTTTTGTTTTTTTTTCCCCCCCCGCCGCAACGCGGCCGGGGACTTTAAAATGGTTCTTGCTTCTTTGTGTCCGTGGATGTCTGTGTGTCCGTCCATGTCTGTTCGAAGCGATAACTTCCTAACGCTTTGTTGGATTCTTCCGAAATTCGAAATATGCATTCCTTGCGGCAAGACGCCAGTCCGTATTGCATTTCAGCAACATCTGCCTGAAGGTGGCGCCACTAGTTCTTGCTTCTTTGCGTCCGTGGATGTCCGTGTATCCGTCCATGTCTGTTCGAAGCGATAACTTCCTAACGCTTTGTTGGATTCTTCCGAAATTCCGAATATGCATTCCTTGCGGCAAGACGCTAGTCCGTATTACATTTCAGCAACATCTGCCTGAAGGTGGCGCCACTAGTTCTTGCTTCTTTGCGTATGTGGATGTCCGTGTACGTCCGTGCATGTCTGTTCGAAGCGATAACTTTCTAACGCTTATTTGGATTCTTCCGATATTCGGCATACGCATTCCTTGCGACAAGACACCAGTCCGTATTGCATTTCAGCAACATCTGCTTGAAGGTGGCGCCACTAGTTCTTGCTTCTTCGTATCCGTGAATGTCCGTGTACGTCTGTTCGAAGTGATAACTTCCTAATGCTTTGTTGGATTCTTCCGAAAATCGGAATATGTTTACCTTGCGACAAGATGCCAGTCTGTATTACATCTCAACAACATCTGCCTGAAGGTGGCGCCACTGGTTCTTACTTCTTTGTGTCCGTGGATGTTCGTGTACGTCCGTGCATGTCTGTTCGAAGCGATAACTTTCTAACGCTTTGTTGGATTCTTCCGAAATTCAGCATTCGCATTCCTTGCGACAAGAGGCCTGTCCGTATTGCATTTCAGCAACATCTGCCTGAAGGTGGCGCCACTAGTTCTTGCTTCTTTGCATCCGTGGATGTCCGTGTACATGTACGTCTGTTCGAAGCGATAACTTCCTAAAGTTTTGTTGGATTCTTCCAAAATTATAATACGCATTCCTACTGGTTCTTGCTTCTTTGAGTCCGTGGATGTTCTTTACGACAAGAGGCCAATCCGTATTGCATTTCAGCAAGCTGTGGTTTGGTCCTCCAACCAGGTGGACAGACCACAGAAAATATTCCAAAAGTTTAACATTTTGCTTAACCTGCAGTCCCCGGGGATAAGGGAACACTCCTGGGGAGAGTGTATGGGTTATATCCTGATATATATGAGGCTGGGAATCAGGTTAGGGTGGGGCCCAAACTAACATTTACTTTAACCTAGGTGCGGATAGACGGACAGACAGACGTGGCACCTTTTTTGAGCTTTCGCAGCTAACGTTTCGGGGCGGGTGGAAAGTAATTTCGGGGCGGGTGGAAAGTAGTTTCGGGGTGGGTGGAAAGTAATTTCGGGGCGGGTGGAAAGTAGTTTCGGGGTGGGTGGAAAGTAATTTCGGGGCGGGTGAAAACTAGTTTCGGGGTGGGTGGAAAGTAATTTCGGGGCGGGTGAAAACTAGTTTCGGGGTGGGTGGAAAGTAATTTCGGGACGGGTGGAAAGTAGTTTCGGGGTGGGTGGAAAGTAATTTCGGGGCGGGTGAAAACTAGTTTCGGGGTGGGTGGAACGTAATTTCGGGGCGGGTGGAAAGTAGTTTCGGGGTGGGTGGAAAGTCGAAAATAAAAAAATAATGTAAAAGTAAAGAAAATAAATATAAAACTAAAAAAATATTGCATGTCCCTTATGAGCCACCGTATCTACCTCATTTCAAACGGGGGGAAAACTGGGTCAGTTGTGGTTTCGTTGAATCAAATGAAATGAAAGTAAAGTTGTTAATACGGTAATAGAAGAAGAATGAAGCGGATCTTGTTAAATTTGGGCTGGCAATGTAGGGAAATTATGTTTTGTGTACATTTGTGCTCTAGTTGTTTTATGTACACAACGCTGCATACCAGGAAGCGTTTGCTTCACGGTCTGATATCTCCCGATATGAATGTTATCGCCATATTCAATCTTGATACTTTGTTATTCTTTATACTCTGTATATGTACAGTAGTCTCACCCTATACACTTCAGATATTCTTCTATCTTTACTTGTTCACGCCTACTGAATTTAAATGCTCACATTTCTTTACTTTCATATCTACATGATCTATTTTCGGACCAGTTTAGCAGGTCACACAAGAAAATGCATTCCTCCGCAAAGTTCCGGGTACCTTGGTAACAACTATTACATGATTTATGAACTGGCGGTACAGGCGTAAGATGCAACCGATCTGATATCTCATGTTTAACCTAGATGCTAAATTCACTATTCAAATTAGGGCATCGAGTAGCTCCATGCACGGAGATAAAACATTCGGGCGTCTTTCGGAGAAAATCTGCCCTCAGCGTATTTAACGTGTAAATTGTGTGTGTCTTTCGGCACAAATTACCAGGGGTGATGTTGAAGAAAGCTGATTATGTCTTAAATATCGTGGGAAGTTACATCGTAACTGCTTTCATAGAACACTGGAGTTGTGAACCATGCGTATAGATGAAAGATACCAAAGGTATTGACTCTACTTTCCCTTATATGTTAGTATGAAATAATTATTTTTCCTATCCATCATAATGTTAACTTTCTGCGCAATTTCCGGAACGATACAAAATGGAGAGCTGAAACTGCGTGACTTTATAGTTTATCATATTGGAGTTATTTTGAGCCTATTTGCATAACCGCCCGAGCAGAAGATCATGGGTAAATTCAAGATGGCTGCCAAGTGGGGTACCAGAAAAGTGATGTTTTTCATCATATTTCTTCAAAAATATCTGCTTTCCCGAGATGAAAAGTGGGCAAACACTATTTTGTTTCACATCACATTAATATGTACTAATTTATCATGCAGTTTTTGAGGAAAAATTGCATAAATAAAAAATTCGGAAAATCTGACCGAAAAATCGACCCAAAAATGCCTTTTTTGAAAATGACGTCACTGTGACGTCATCATAGCGGCCATCTTGGATTTTTTACATTTTCTGGTGGAGCTTCACGCAAGGGTATAGTGTGGTAAGTTTCACCCATGGAAAATATTTCGGGGGGGATGATTTCGTCCCCCCCCCCCCCTTCAAGGCCTGGACAGATCCTCAAAAGTCCAGGCCAGATATAGGGTTAAAGGAAACCTACTCAACTGAAACCAAAACTATAATTGCCGGGCAGTATGATCGCCTAGACTGTATGAAAACAAGGTGTCAACCGGTCCCAATTTCACCGAAACAATGCCGAATAGGGGTGCCCAATTTTACTGCTTCCAAGATTAAGACAATATTGAAATTTCACTGGTGGTAAATATTGCCAGCGCGCCTTAATTAAACGGAGGAATTACGTGAAATTTACACACAGTAATTTTCACTCGTTTACCGATTTTCAGCGGCCAGCACTTTATCTGAATATCAACCAATCGCACTGGCGGTGCACTGACACGTGACTGACCATGTGAGTTCTGGTTCGTTAATCGGGCGCTTTGCTATCTCTTCAACCCTTATCTGGCCTGGGCCTTTTGGAACCTGTCCTGGCCTGGGGGCGGGGTCATTTCGGCCCCAAATTATTTTTCTAACCCCTTGAGCTAGGGGGCTGAAACTTATATTGAAGCTGAAACTATACCCTTGGGTCAAGGTCTACCAGAAAATGTTTAAAAAATCCAAGATGGCCGCTTTGATGACGTTACAGTGACGTCATTTTCAAAAAACGGCATTTTTGGTCGATTATTCGGTCAGTTTATTCGAATGTTTCATCTATCTAATTTCTCCACAAAAACTGCTTGATACACTAGTAAATATTAGTCTGGTGTGAAATAAAATAGTTTGTGCCCACTTCTCCTCGTAGAAAGGCTGAAATTTTGAAGAAAATTTACGAAAAGATCACTTTTCTGGCACCTACGTGGCCGCCATCTTGAATTTACCCATGATTCTCTGCTCGATGGGTTATGCAAATAGGCCCAAGATGACCCCAATATGATAAATTATCAAGTCACACAGTTTCAGCTCTCAATGTGCTGTCGTTCCAGAGATAGCGCAGAATGTTTGGTAGGAGAGGGGGGTTAGCGGTAATATATCAGCGAAGGCACGAAGCATATTATATCCACTGTGTGCAGGGTAGGTTCAGAGACGCTTCATTGTCCCAAATCTGAAATTTAAATTGTCCGGGAATGCGGTATGAAATCCGGGAAGCTTATTCAGCCAATTTGCTGTGATGTTCTTTTTCCAAAGAGCGATTATTAATTCCAGAAAATCGACTGTGAGATAACTTGTAATGAAGAGAACCGATGATAGCTCTTTCTACTGTAGCCATAAACTTGATCTTTTACAACATGCCTGCCGTTTGATGATCTGGAATCACTCCCACCCGACAAATCACACAACTGTCCGACTCACTGGGCATGCCTGTTGGTCATAAAGATTATCGTTAAAAAGTATAAATATTTTGAACATTTCACGTCAAATTGTGCCATGAAAAAGTTCAGAGTAATTCAGGTTACACTCACATAATCCCGCCTCACGTAGGATATTCTAATGGTTCAAAAGCTCTACGAGGGTAAAGTGACAGAACGATGGAACAGCCTGGTCCCGCATTTCGGGGTGAGAGGACGAGAGAAGCTCGCCATTGTGGTTTTGGTTTGTGGACCGAAGCTGGTGTTTCGTACGACTTATATACCGGTATGAAGGAACAGATCAAGAGACTCGACTCTATACAATCGGTTACTGGGTACTCGCGTTACTATCTTTTGAAGTTCTATGATATTGTCATAATTGATATTAGATCTAATACTTTCTTTCTCAAATGTATCATTCCCACATCTATAACTTATAAAATTTAGTTTCTTTTACTGTATAATACAATATGCTCTCACTCAGCCGATGGCTAGCGTTTTTGTAGAACAGAAAAATTGTAGGTCAATTGTCCTGAAACCTGATGACGTAGGCTCCCTACATCCATGACAATAAAATCCCACTTGTATCCCGTGATGCAGTGCAGGCCCCCAACATCCATGACAAATAAATGGCTGGTGGAGATCTTTATGCAATTCAATAGCCTGTCACCTCCTTCATGTAACATGACATCAACTTAATTGCCAGCGCGAGGTCCCCGAACTGGCACAGAGCAAGCTTTAATTTTGTGTATCGGGTTTCATATAGGACTTCACGCCTTGCGGCATATGAACTTTGCGTCGACAATGACAATTTAATTGGTTTCGTGTTACATAAGCGATGTTAGATTTCTGGATAAGTGTTCACGTGTCACGCAGATGAATTAATACATAATTCATCAAGTGATTGAGAGAGATATAATACGTCATCAGGGTTTGGAACCATATTTGCTTTTCTTTTCAAACGACGTAGTTTTGTGGGTTACACCCCTCCTGATTACTTCTTCCTTTGAAAATATATTAGCACAGAAGCAACTCTGAAGAAACAAGCCTGGCTTCTCCATGGAATGACTTGACCTAACAACAAGCTCTAACAACACCCTTTCATATCGTAGCTTTGTTTTTGGCCTGAATCAAACGTTCTTTGAGTATAATCAGTCGGTTGTTATGAAATTATAATTATAATCGTAAATCTATGATAATAGAATGCATAAATAGTTGTAATTTCTCAGAATAATCCCCGTAAATAGCAAAACTAAGTCGACTGGGTACATCCGTCAGACACGGCTTGGGAATCGGCTGAGTAATGACTGTGGCAGACAGTCTGGGAATCAGACCATCTGTGGATTTCCACTTTTTTCCGAAACGGCCTAGGTCATTTGCAGATGGCCGGTCCATATGAATTTAGGATCGGTCATAAATGTGGAAGTGAGGATTAACATCTTGTACAGCGTTAATGATTTCTTGGCATCCTTATCACGTGCTCATACATAACAAGCATATGCATCAAAAGATAGTGCGATAATTAGCTGTTATCCATGAATTTCCAGCGGTCATTTTCAGTTGCCCATGGTGTATGTACAATACTGCATATATGGAGTATTTTATATAGATAGCACGAATGGTACCCTTCCCATTGATTAAACCTGAATGACTGAGCCTTGACACTCAAGGGCATTCTAGAGGCTACGCCCGCGACGCCACGTTGAGGGTCATCTCCCGGGAAATTTTGAAAATTTACCCTTCATTTTACGCACTTTGGTGCATTTTCAGAGAAGATTTTAGGGTGAAATTTTTCGCAATTTCCTCTTTTCTAACTCTCTCAAAGAGCCCCTCAAAAATATTAAATAAATCTGCCTTAAATATTGGTGTTCAGATGAAACCATCTTCTCGTCAGTTTCAGTCAATGTCAACTCATAACACCTCTGCAAGTAAAGCTCACTTCATCGAGAAATGGACAGCACACAGCCCTACTCTTGTGCAAAACGAACTAAAAACCCCTCAATTTCAGCAAATTCTTAATTATTTTATAATGACCCCTTACTCTAGTGACCCGAACGGGGTCCAGGAAAGCATGGCTGACTTTACTGCCATCCTACATCATTTAAACTGTAAAGCTTCAATCCAAGTTAAAATACATGGGGCGAGTAAACAGAAAAAAAATGAATGGTATGACCAGGATTGTAAATCTGCGAAAAGGCGAACAAAAGCCAGTTATTCGCTATATAATATTGATCAAACGAGGGATGCCAGGCAAAATTATCATGCAGTCAAAAAAGAATATAAGAAACTGGTTAATAAGAAAAAAACAGAATATTACCTCCGTCTCATTGGTCAGCTGGAGCAAGCCAGAGAATCCAATGCTTCATACTATTGGAAACTACTAAAAAAGATAGGAACTAAACAAAAAGCTGATTTAACCATTCCAGTTGACAGAAATCTCATGGCAGACCATTTTATATCATTGCTGGGTCAGCCTACATGTAATATTGGAGAGAGTAAATTCCATAAGCCCTCCATAGAGAGTTGCTATAATAGTACTCTTGATAATATAATCACTGCTGAAGAAATCTTGGTAGCTCTTCGGGATTTAAAGAATAACAAAAGTCCTGGAGAAGATGAGATAAGCAATGAACTTATTAAAACTGTCGTCCCACTCATTATTGACCATGTTGTCAGACTTTTCAACATAATATTTGACAATGGTTATTTTCCAGATGAATGGCGGAACTCCTGTTTGGTACCAATTTATAAAAAAGGCAGTCACTCAGACCCGAATAATTACAGGGGGATAACGATTGGTAATGCCCTAGGTAAACTTTTTAACAAAATTATCAACAATCGCATATCTAGCCACTTGGAAACCACACAACAAATTAGTGAAAACCAGGTAGGGTTTAAAAGAGGGCACCGATCTACTGATCACATATTTACTCTGCGGACCATTATAGATAAGTATATATCGAACAAAAAACCTCTTTATGCATGTTTCATAGACCTAAGCAAGGCATTTGATTCAGTTGATCGAGAGATTTTATTCCAAAAACTATTAAATAAAGGTATTGGAGGGAAAATATTCAACATTTTGAATTCACTTTATAATAATATAACATACAGTATGAAGATGAATGACAACATAAGTAGTATACAAAGGCTAAATTGACAAGATAGCGCCTCACTGCGCATGCGCAGAAAAAAAATGGGGAGGATTTGGGGCGGTATTGGGGCGGTGTGCGCAGGAGTGTTGTGCGCAGGTATGACGTCACTTCCGGTTGGGGTGAATGGGGCGTGACCTTGGGGACATGTATTTCTTCGCGGTGATGCGGTCTGGCGGTGATGCGGTCTGCCTCCGCGGACCGAAAGTAGTCCCAAACCCGTGGGTTTTCGTGGAAGTGTTCGGCAATCTGTAGGGACCGCTAGTGGACCGATTGGGTCGAGTGAGGTATCAAAGTGAAGCATTCGTGAAGGGACATCTAATGGGCTGGGTGTGGGGTTGACATATCGGCCTTCTGCGCATGCGCGGCGGCCGAAGGGTATGAAAATAGCCTTTTTGGAGCTAGGGGAGCCCCTAGTGGACCGATGGGGTCGAGTGAGGTATCAAAGTGAAGCTTATGTGAAGGGGCATCTAATGGGCTGGGTGAGGGGGTTGACATATCGGCCTTCTGCGCATGCGCGGTGGCCGAAGGGTATGAAAATAGCCTTTTTGGAACTAGGGGAGCCCCTAGTGGACCGATGGGGTCGAGTGAGGTATCAAAGTGAAGCTTATGTGAAGGGGCATCTAATGGGCTGGGTGAGGGTTGACATATCGGCCTTCTGCGCATGCGCGGTGGCCGAAGTGTATGAAAATAGCCTTTTTGGAACTAGGGGAGCCCCTAGTGGACCGATGGGGTCGAGTGAGGTATCAAAGTGAAGCATTCATGAAGGGGCATCTAATGGACTGGGTGTGGGGTTGACATATCGGCCTTCTGCGCATGCGCGGTGGCCGAAGGGTATGAAAATAGCCTTTTTGGAACTAGGGGAGCCCCCAGTGGACCGATGGGGTCGAGTGAGGTATCAAAGTGAAGCATTCATGAATGGGCATCTAATGGACTGGGTGTGTGGTTGACATATCGGCCTTCTGCGCATGCGCGGTGGCCCAAGGGTATGGAAATAGACGTTTTGGGAGCTAGGGGAGCCACTAATGGGCCGATGGAGTTCTATGAGGTATCCATGTGAAGCCTATGTGAAGGGGCATCCAGTCATGGGTGGGTGCATGTAAAATTTTCCCTGAAAAAAAAAAACGGAAAACGGACTTTATCGAAAAACCTGGGAAAATGCCTATATGGGGTATGAGGGGTATATAGGTCGCCGGGCTTAACGGGGCTTGTCTATCAATAGAGTTATCTCCCCCTAGTTCCAGGGTGGGTGTATGTAAAAATTTTCCTGAAAAATACGGAATACGGACTTTATCCTAAATT
>JAVTVY010035097.1:0-14003 GCA_036873755.1 Hanleya hanleyi | reverse complement strand
TTTCGGCAACTTTTTTCACATATTAAGGTTGATGGCGATTGATTGTTGAGGTTTTTACTAGTGATAGAATATTTATATAATGCTTTTTGCTCTATGAGAAATTCACAACATTTCTAAAACCAACTGCTTATGTGAAAAACGTTGCAGAAATGTCGCAGATATTCGCAGCCAAAAAATTTACAACTTGGTAACCCTTAAAATAGTCTGTTTATATGTTAACATATGTTAACTAGAGCCTTAGGCACTGAAACGGGGCTATTTAAATGTAAAATAGGCTGTTGGAATAATTCCACTAACTCTTTGATGTTCCATCTCATGGCGAAGAGCCATACTTGTAGTCTCACACATCCTCTCAACAAGGATCTCTAGTGCATTAGTGTAATTGTACACATATATATATATTTAAAAAAAAAACGCTGGGACAGACATTTATTATGAAACCAACCTGATGAAATGATAAAATAATGTCTTCACTGCATGTTACCAATATTTGTAAAAATTTCACTTTTTTCAGATAATCGAAAGCATATCCTTCAGCAGTAAATAACAATACGAAGCTGCGCATCTGAAAACCCCTCAGCTCTGGGTACATTCATAATGTATTCATTAAAGATGGCCACCAAGCTTTCCGCCCAATCAGAGAAACCAGAACTGTCATTTGTCGTAAGTCTCTTGATGCATCGATGATGTGTACCAAATTTTACATTGAGCACTTGAACGGTATCAGAGAACGAGATCATTAATGATTTTGCATAAATTAAAGATGGCCGCCCATCCTTCTCTCCACTCAGAGGAACTGATGTGGTTATTCATTGCAAGTCTTTTGATACATCGATGCTGTATACCAAGTTTGGTATAGAACACTTAAATGATATCAGAGATATATATCATTAAAGTTTTTGCATAAATTAAAGATGGCCGCCAAGGTTTTCAGTCAATCAGGTCCCGATTTAAAGTATCTGTATGCATCGATGATGTATACCAACTTTCATATAAAACAATTGAATGGCAACAGAGATATGTATCATTATCGATTTTGCATAAATTAAAGATGGCCTCCAGGATTTCCAGCTAATCAGAAAAGCCGGTTTGGTAATTGATTGAAATTACAAGCGTCTAATCCGTCATTCATAATCCAGCCGTCGTCCATTAGAGAATATCCGCGTCCATAATCCAAAGACCTATTCCATTTTCCACATAACAGTATTAGCACCAAATTCAAAAGACAATCATAGTATACATAAACATAGGCTTGTTTCCTGCAAGAGAGAAGCGGTCAACAGTTTTCAATGATGCCGGCAAGACATCATGATGTTCCAAAAATATCAAATCCGTATCGCTGATCAGTATTCTTAATCCATAATATTCGTTATAGAGCCGTCATCTAAAAAAAAGATGTATCTCAGTCACGCTTTGATTGTGACTGTTCATATGAGTACCATGAGGTTCTTGAAGTACATGGGTTCATACGGCCCCTAGCCCCGGGTTAAGTGGAATTAGACACAAGTTACGAAACGTAGCGCCATAGATCTTGCACGCTACGTTCGTATTTTGCTATCAGCATGTGATATGTATCGCCAAATTTGAGAAACTTTGAGTGGAAGCGCTTGGTGGAATAGCCCTGTTTTATAAGTTTCTGCAACAATGTTTTGTCACGTTGATTAAAATCATCACATTTAACACAGGATCTAGCAAATGCTACTAAGCGAGATATGTATACGCCATATGCAGGTCCCACTGGAATATTACTATCCAGAAAGGGATAGTTTACGATTATCGAAATTGTAATCATCTCTTTTGTCATAAAGTCGACGAGAGAGAATGCCCGCTTCATTTTTATAGAGATAGAGATCTAAATAAGATGTGCCTGTAGGGCTATCTGTAGTTTCCTTCAAATCCAGTGAAGGTGGATATATCCTTCACTGCGTCATTTATATAGCGATTATCCACAGCGAGAAGATCGTCTATATAGCGTTTGGTGAATGAGAAGGAACGGGCTTTGAATGGATCGGTTTTTGAAAGCGCCCGCATATAGTCATATTCATAAGAGAACAGATACAGGTCAGCCAACAGGGGTGCACAATTAGTACCCATTGGGATACCTATATGCTGTTGATATATTGTGTTGCCAAATTTCACATAGATATTTTTAATGAGAAATTCAAGCAACTCTATAAACAAAGAAACATCCCATGAATGATATCTCTTGTATGTAGTCGAGCTAAAGAATGCTTTATGGCTTCCGACATTAATAAATCTACGATCAGTTTTCTGGAACACAGATACTATTACTGAACTTAGACGGTCAATAAGGTCCTGATGAGGGATTGTAGTATAGAGAGTCGAGAAATCCCATGTGGATACATGTCTGTACGGTATGTGACATTTAGCATCAAGCTCTTCCGTAAGACATTTTGAGTTTTTCAATATCCACATACATTCAACGCCAGAGTTCTTAGAAATAGTGGCGCAATACCTTTCCCAAAATGCTTTTACCTCCTGAAGGGCCCTCGTCAATAGGGTTGAAAGAAGCTTGGTGGTGCAGCTTCTAGAACCAGCTATGAATCTAGCTTTGTATGTTTTTTTTTGCATTTTGGGAGTCCAGTATATTTTTGGTATGTCGTTATGATTGGTTGGAAGACAAATACCTCTTTCCCTGAGAAACTTTTTGTGATTGTTAAATAAATCTTCCAGAGTAAATGCAGTTTGGGAGTAAGTAGACGCATTTGATGAAGATATGTCTACACTCAATTCTTTAACCAGCACCTGGTAATAGTAATATTTACATATGAATATTATATTATTCGGAGCTTTGTCTGCTGGGACTATGGCGAATTTACTCTGGAGATTTGCTAGAACTTCTTGCGAATTGAGGTTTCTCAGAACATGTTTTGCTTGGGGAAGAGTACTTCTGCCAATATGGCGGATTGATGTATCGATGATGTATACCAACTTTCGTATTGAACAGTTGAATGGTTTCCGAGATATGGATCATTATCCATTTTGCATAAAATTAAAGATGGCCGCCAAGGTTTCCACCCAATCAGGTCCCAATTCAATAGGCTTCTGGTCCTTGACTAGGTAAATTAGCATACCAAATTCGGAATTCTTCAGTGGAACCGTTTTCCGTCTATCTCGCTCACGTATTGACGTACGAACAGACAGACGTATAAGACGACAATACCCCATGGCCAAAATTGGCCGAGGGGTATAAATGAGTATTGAGATACAATGTAAAATCCTCATGGTTAGATGGACTGGAGCTATGCTGGGATGCATTCTCTCATGGCATCATATTGTTTCATGTACCTCCTCCCTGGTATATTACAGTTCTATTTGGTTATCTCCCCTGTCACCTTACATCTTCAAAACTGTGATATGCAGAGCTCTTTCTGTAGATCAGGGGGAAATGCTTGCAACATTCCATGAATATTTCAGAAGTAGAATGGAAAGAAAACATTTCTGAATACAGGGAAATTATTACGTAAATGATTTGACCACCACTGGATTTTAGAAACTTACCATAAAAAGATAATGCAGAGGGTCTAGAGGGGTAAGCTTAAATGGCGAAAATTCCAAACTGTAACTCAACACAAATATTTCATGAAAATGTAAATGAATACAGGCAAAGTGAAATATCCCATTGTTTTCTACAATGAATTACACTTATACTGGTATTATTTAATACTAAATTACTGCCCAAACACGCTTTCTAATGAGAATGAGTTAGTCCCACAAAATCAATCAACATGCGCCTCTCAAAATCTGTGGTTTAGCAGACGACATATTTTGAGCACGAAAGTAGTGCCACGCGAAAATGAACAAAAACACGCTTAAAATTAGATAAATGGAAATGTAACTTAAACATATCAGACCTGCAACTATACGCGAACATTAAAAACACAGAAACCTGGACACTCTAAAGAAGGAAGTTTCAGACCTCTTTCTTGTCGTGTAAGCACTCTATCTTTTGCTGTGTTAGCAAGACACAGAGCTGGTGCTCAATTTTTTCTGACTACAAGACAGGACCATTAGTCCCTACGGGCCTACATCGCCCCCTGAAAAAAGATTTGGCTCGTTAAAAACGTGCCGGAATGTCGTGTGTCGAAATGTCGTACTCTTCACTTTGTGCCGAATGTCGCGTTCCGAGATGTCGCTGTTTGCGAATTCGTTAAACATAATGATTTTTTTTTTATTCTTTCCAATTCTATACAAATATTAATCTTTTGTCACTCTCAATGTAACAGTCTTATCCCTATCCTCACCAATTCATGCTACCCTATTTTTATTTTCACAAATATCCACAGTACCCATTTTTCTTCAATTGCCTGTTTAGATAGAAAGAAAAGTGCAATATTAAAACAATCAGATAGTACACTAAGAGAAACACAAATCAACTGACAAACACGCAAACTGTAACCAAAAGTGGTCCCATAAGAAAGCATTCTGTCCACACATGGGTTAATAATATCAACATTATATATGTTATTTGTTTGATGCCGACAGCATACATGTATTTGAGAAAATAAGACAAACTATATAAACCAGTTATCGGAACAGAATGAATTGAGTTGAAATATTCTGAACAGAATGATCATGTGTACGGCTTATCGTCATTAAATCAGCAGTCCCAGTGTTTGGGTTACAACACTGAATAGTCCATGATAGATTAAATTTATAAACCCTCCTCAGAATGCACACACACCGTCAGTCAGTTTAAAACGGTGCCGGGTATATACCGGTAGGCCTGTTATCGACGGGTTAACAGCCTACACGTATAAGCTAGTACCATCATTCAAGCAGTGTGTGGGCGTGTCTTAGTGTGACGTCACTCAGGCGGAACTACTTTCGATCGTTTTTTCTCCAGCAAGTCACAGCCTCAGAAACTCTATAGAAAACCATCGAACGAACGCAATGGTTTTTTCTTCGTTCGTTTTTTCAATGGTGTTTTTGAAAAAACGAACCAACGATACACCCATCGTTCGTGGCATGGTTTAAACGAAATGGTTTAAACCATGGAAACACGAACGTTAAATGAGAACGGCCCCTTAATATTTACTAATTTATCACACAGTTTTTGTGGAGAAATTGCATAAATCAAAAATTCGAAAAATCTGACCGAAAAATCAACTAAAAATGCGGTTTTTGAAAATGAAGTCAATGTGATGTTATAAAAGCGACCATCTTGGATTTTGTCACATTGACCCATTGAGCTTGACCCAAGAGTACAGTGTGATAATCTTAAGCCCCCTAGATCAAAGGGTAAGAAAAATAATTAAGTGGGGGCCGAAATGGCCCCTCCCCAGGTCTGAACAGGTCCCAAAAAGCCCAGGCCATATAGGGTTAACAAGAATGATCGGGGCTGTCTCTCACGTCGACTCTACGACAAGAGAGATGATTACAATTTTGGCATAGTTAACCACCCATTCCGGGATAGCAATATTCCTGAAGGATATCTTTTCTCGTAGCATTGGCTAGATCATGTGCCGATTGTGACGAATTCAATACACGCCACAACATATTATTTAACAAACTTGTCAAACATGGCTATGCCAACAACAGAATCCATTCAATGTTTCTCAAATTCTCTTATAAATATAATAAAATGACGGTAAATGCGATGGTGGAGTGCAAGATCTCGAGCACTACGTTTCGTAACTATTGTCCAATTCCGCTTAATCCGAGGATGAGGGTCGTTCTCCATGCTGTTCAAACGAACAGTCATAATCAAAGCGTGACTGAGATACACACTGGATGACTCGGAAATTCATTTTGATAAAGAATAATTGTCAGTCAATAGGATTGCATGTAAAGAACATCATGTCTTGATGGCACCACAGAAAACCGTTTTATAGGCCGAATGTTTGTGATGATTAATCTCAGTGCTAACGTTTTAAATATGTTTTAAAAATGTTTTAAATTTGTTTGTAAAACCGACTGAAAATAAAATTTGAATTAAATTGAAACGAATAGTCCAGTTATAAGATCATATTTGGACCTATACTTTTGCAAAAATGTAAATGCTTTTCTCTCACGTTGACTATATGACAAGAGAGACGATATGACAATTTAGAAACAGTAAATTCCGAATCTTTTTTTCAGTAAGCCCTGGAATAACCACTGGGCATTTATTCATTCTGATGTTGTCATGGTTTGATACATAACACCCATACATTACCCACATGACAGGGGCTTACTGAGTTTGTCCATAGAAGAAATATAAATAATTATTTGCGGAAGCTGCAAAGGAACTATAGAGCAAACATGAGGCAGCACCTAAAAGGTGCAACAACCCCTCAGCCAGACGGTTTTATTCAGTGTATATTGGTACACAATGAATGAAACATGCATATGTAAAAAGCCTGAAAGATTTGGTTGAATGCAGAAGATGCTTTGGCAGTGGCTTGTAAAAGATTAAAATATGATAAATTCAGTGTGGGATGTTGGATGCATTAAAGGATTATAATAAATATTTTGACATAGCGCGTGCGAAAAATATGGTGGAAGAACAGAAATATTCTGAACAAAAACAAAAGGCTTCAAGTCATTTTGGCTTTGAACCCTAATAATAATCTAAACAATAACAAGCAGCCAGAGGATGCTAGGTCCCCCGCCGAAATGGCAGCAATATTTTTTAGCATTGTTGGTCTTAGGGGATATACGTGAGGGAGGCAACTGCTGCTTCATAAGCGTTGGATGTGGAAGGGTCTTTCTGCCTTCCCAAGTTTTAAGATCAACTCAGAACGATTGACTGAAAGTTGATTGCTTCTGTGATATAGTTTCCATGCAGTGAAGCACCGAGAAGCATCCCCAAGTGACATCTCAAGGCATTATCTGCAAACCAAATTTGACGAGAAGCTGAAGGCATCCTCAACCTACTGCCCGGAAATCAAATTTTAAATTGCCACCAGTTGTCGCCACCTGTAGGTGCAAGTGAGCGAAATGCAATCCCAAGCATCATCTCATGGCATGGTAGCCTACATGTATTAGCCTATGGTATCTTCTACAGGGGGCTAATGATCGGCTGATGCAGCAACAACAACATTTTCCCAGTTAGACGGCAGATTTTGAAATCAAAAACGAGGCCGCGCTATGTCATCAGTCAACTGAGACAGTCACGTGGTCATGTATGAAGATTGGGGTGGGTCTTATCTAATAGTGATCCAATGAAAATGCTCGTATTAGTTTAAAATGGCGGGGTCGAATGACCAATCACTGAACAGGAGACAGCTGGAACAGTACGTTGACACTGTCTGTTAATACAGGGGCGTCGGAAGCAAATTCAAAGTGGTACGGCCACTATCATTGCACTTTAGGTGAGGATCCAGGGGCCGCCCAGGCCCCAGATGCTCCTGGGGTCTAGATCGCCGAAGAAGCGTTCTGAGCGATTTCTGGCGTCAATCAAAATCACTCTGCATTGGAGTGTATTTTTAGTTCTTTCCTAACCCTTTTACCATTGAAAATGCAATCGATGGTGGTTTTCTGCGATGCTGAATTACAAAAAATTGTGTATAGTATAGTACTGTATCCTAGGCACATCGTGTAGAAGTAACCGAGATGATGCGTCGATAATGTATACCAAATTTTACATTGAGCATTTGAACAGTGTCAGAGATAGAGATCATTAATGATTTTACATAAAAAATCGACCATAGAGGTCCATGTCCCCCGCTAGCAGCGCCAGTTATGGTGGATTACATCCACCATAACTGGCGCTGCTGCTGCGGGGGCCATGGACCTCTATGGTCGATTTTTTGGGGTCGATGATATCTCATATCATTGATAAAGAGTATGATTTGAAAATGGAGATATCGCTGATGAGCTTAACATAATCTAATACAGCAGATGGCACCCATATTGGATTATGCACATCCATAAAACATAATACATGACTGTCCTCTCACTAAGGTCAAGGGACTCCCCAAGTTTGAAGTAGATCAGTTGAATCGTACTCCAGCTATTGTCCGGACAAGATCAAACTGCTTAAAATCCAATGAAATCCAGTATGGCCGATGGTGGCCATATTGGATTAAGCACGTCCTTGAAAAACAATCCTAATCCTCCTCTCAACAATGTCAAGGCACTCCCCAGGTATGAAGTAGATCGGTTGAATCGTTCTCGAGTTATTGTCCAGACAAGATTCAACTGCTTACAATCCAATATGGCTGACGGCGGCCATATTAGATTACGCACATTGCTGAAAAACAATCCCAACCGTCCTCTCACCAATGTCAAGGCACACCCCAAGTTTGAAGTTGATCGGTTAAATCGTTCACGAGTTATTGTCCGGACAAGAAAATCTAAGATCGTACTGCTTATAATCCAAAATGGCTGACGGCGGCCATATTGGATTACGCACATTGCTGAAAAACAATCCCAACCGTCCTCTCGTCAATGTCAAGGCACAGCCCAAGTTTGAAGTTGATCGGTTGAATCGTTCACGAGTTATTGCGGAATTACGGAATCACGGAATTACGGACACCGGTGTTTCTAAGTCCCCCCCCCTACTAAGTAGCGGGGGACAATTAAAGATGGTTGCCCATCCTTCCCGTCACTCAGAGGAACTAATGTGGTTATTCATTAATGCAAGTCTCTTCATACATCGATGCTGTAAATCAAGTTTCGTATAGAACATTTGAATGGTATCAGAGATAAACATCATTAAAGATTCTGAATAAATTAAAGATGGCCGCCAAGATTTCCGCCCAATCAGAGAAACCAGATCTGTCATTCATCGTAAGTCTCTTGATGCATCAATGATGTATACCAAATTTTCCACTGAGCACTCCAACGGAATCAGAGATAGATCATTAATGATTTTGCCTAAATTAAAGATGGCCACCAAAGGTTTTCAGTCAATCAGGTCCCGATTCAAAGTATCTGGATGTATTGATGATATATACCTACCTTCATATAAAACAATTGAATGGTAACCGAGATATGTATGCTATCATTATCGATTTCGCATGAATTAAAGATGGCATCCAGGGTTCCCAGCTAATCAGAAAAGCCTGTTTGGTAATTCGTTGAAAGTTGCTTGATGTATCGATGATGTATATCAAATTTCGTATTGAACAGTTGAATGGTTTCCGAGATATGGATCATTATCCATTTTGCATGAAATTAAAGATGACTGCTAAGGTCCCAATCAGGTCCCAATTCTATAGGCTTCTGGTCCTAGACTAGGCAAATAAGCATACCAAATTTGGAAATCATCAGCGAAACAGTTTTTCGGCTATCTCGCTCACGAACGGACGTACGGACAGACGGACGTACAAGGCCAAAAATGGCCAAAAATGGCCGAGGGGTAAAAACATGGGTCTGTGCCTGATAAATTGTAAGCCTTTTGGGGTTGCAACTCATTCATAGAAAGCTCCCTGTACATGAACAACTGCACTGACAACTGCATGCCATCATCCGTCAGTCTGAAGACCAACAAGGTTGAATTCAGTTCAATTCAGGAAATTGATCATATGTACAGTGTGCACCCAAACATTAGGAACACAGTTGTAATTAATATAGTAATATACGTGTGTAGACAAATGATTCGTGCAGAAGCTTCAGGGTAAATCCTATGATGTGCAATACAATTATTTGTTAGCAAAATAGAAGGAAATGTTGTCCTTCGTTTAAGATGACATGAAATTCAAAAATCAGGGATTCAGTACTGCGGGGATTTCCCCGCCAGTTATTTCACATTATACTTCTGAAATAAAATATGGTTCATGCAAAAGCTTCAGGGTAAATCATATCATGTGGAATAGAATGATTTCATATAGCAAAATTGAAGGCCCATTTTGACTGGAACGGACAAGAAGAAGAGAAACTCAGTGGTGCCACCTTCAGGCAGATGTTGCTGAAATGCAAAACGGACTGGCGTCCTGTTGCAAGGAATGCGTATTCCGAATTTCGGAATAACCCAACACAGCATTAGGAAGTTATCGCTTCGAACAGATGTACACGGAAAAAAAATCTATTTTGACCCAGTGGCGCCACCTTCAGGCCGATGTTGCTGAAATGCAATACGGACTGGCCTCTTGTCGCAAGGAATGCGAATGCTAAATTTCGGAAGAATCCAAGAGAGCGTTAGGAAGTTATCGCTTCGAACAGACATGCACGGACGTACACGAACATCCACGGACTCAAAGAAGCAAGAACCAGTGGCACTACCTTCAGGCAGATTTTGCTGAAATGTAATACGGACTGGCGTCTTGTCACAAGGAATGCGTATTCTAATTTTGGAAGAATCCAACAAAACTTTAGGAAGTTATCGCTTCGAACAGACATGCACGGACGTACACGGACATCCACGGATGCAAAGAAGCAAGAACTAGAGGTTCCGCTTTGACCCTTGGGTTGCCGCTCCGGCATGAAGCCTATGCTGGTTGTTTTTTTAAGCAAAAACATACGTCTCCCCCAACCTCCCACCTTGCGTTGACTGGGCACATTATTTAAGGGAAAGTGCTATAAAATTAATGTAGAAATAAGTGTCAAGTAGTTCTCCTGATATCTTGCCGACAAGGTCTGTATATACATGTACAATTAGGTGAATGGATGGACGGACAATGGACAAGGATAAATGCACGCACAAACCAAAATCTAATCAAATGAGAGGGCTATTCCAATGAACCTTCCAAGTTTGGTGAAATTCTGTTCAGTAGTTCTCAAGATATCTTGCAGACAAGGCCTGTATATACATGTACATGAAGATGGACGGACGGACGATGGACACGGATGAATGCACACACACACCAAAACCTAATCAAATGAGAGGCTATCCCAATGATGCTTCCATCCAAGTTTGGTGAAATTCCGTCCAGTAGTTTCAAGATACATGTATTTTGCAGACAAGGCCTGTATATACATGTACAAGTAGATGGACGGACACCGAACACGGATGAATGCACGCACACACACCAAAACCTAATCAAATGAGGGGGCTGTCCCACTGAAGCTTCTGTCCAAGTTTGGTGAAATTCCGTCCAATAGTTCTCAAGAGCTTCCATCCAAGTTTGGTGAAATTCCGTCCAGTAGTTCTCAAGATATCTTGCAGACAAGGCCTGTATATACATGTACAAGTAGATGGACGGATGGACGGACACCCGGCACGGATGAATGCACAGACACACACTAAAACCTAATCAAATGGGGGGGGGCTGTCCCAATGAAGCTTCCATCCAAGTTTGGTGAAATTCCATCCAGTTGTTCTCAAGATATCTTGCAGACAAGGCCTGTCAATACATGTACCAGTAGATGGACGGACGGACGGACACCGGACACGGATGAATGCACGCCCACACACCAAAACCTAATCAAATGAGGGGGCTATCCCACTGAAGCTTCTATCCAAGTTTGAGGGAATTCCGTCCAGTAGTTCTCAAGATATCTTGCAGACAAGGCCTGTATATACATGTACCAGTAGATGGACGGACGGACGGACACCGGACACGGATGAATGCACACACACACACCAAAACCTAATCAAATGGGGGAGCTATCCCAATGAAGCGTCCATCCAAGTTTGGTGAAATTCCATCCAGTAGTTCTCAAGATATCTTGCAGACACGGACAGACATCCATCCAGACATCCATCCAGACAGACATCCATCCATCCAACCAGACAGACAGCACAAACACTAGATGTCTCCCCCCAACATAGTTGGGGGAGACATAACTAGCTGGCGCCACCTTCAGACAGATGTTGCTGAAATGCAATACGGACTGGCCTCTTGTCGCAAGGGATGCGAATGCTGAATTTCGGAAGAATCCAACAAAGCGTTAGAAAGTTATCGCTTCGAACAGACATGCACGGACGTACACGAACATCCACGGACACAAAGAAGTAAGAACCAGTGGTGCCACCTTCAGGCAGATGTTGCTGAGATGTAATACAGACTGGCATCTTGTCGCAAGGTATGCATATTTCGAATTTGGGAAGAATCCAACAAAGCATTAAGAAGTTATCACGTCGAACAGACGTACACGGACATTCACGGATACGAAGAAGCAAGAACTAGTGGCGTCACCTTCAAGCAGATGTTGCTGAAATGCAATACGGACTGGTGTCTTGTCGCAAGGAATGCGTATGCCAAATTTCGGAAGAATCCAACTAAGCGTTAGAAAGTTATCGCTTCGAACAGACATACACGGACGTACACGGACATCCACATACGCAAAGACGCAAGAACTAGCGGCGCCACCTTCAGGCAGATGTTGCTGAAATGCAGTACGGACTGGCGTCTTGCCGCAAGAAATGCATATTCCGAATTTCGGAAGAATCCAACAAAGCGTTAGGAAGTTATCGCTTCGAACAGACATGGACGGACACACGGACATCCACGGACACAAAGAAGCAAGAACCATTTTAAAGTCCCCGGCCGCGTTGCGGCGGGGGACAATAAAAGTCTTTGATAGCAATAACTGTTTGAATCCCTGTGTACCTGTTGATTGTCTGTCTCTTTTCATCTGTGATCAAGCAGAGGATGAGGATGGGTGGATGGCAATCCAAACAGCCTTGTGATATGAATAATATGTTTCATGGACACCAAATTGTATATCTGGGAGTTTGAAATTGGTGAAAATCTGGTCAATGGTTGTCCTAAGATCTGTGGTTGGGGTGTGGATTAAGGGAAAGAGCCCATGCTCTTGGAAGAAGTCGTTTATCTTGGTTGTTTCAGCCGAATCGACAGCAAAGTCATTGTTGAAGTCTCCAAGTATGACAACATTAGTCGCTTGATACATCGATGCTGTATACCAAGTTTCGTATAGAACACTTCAATGGTATCAAAGAAATACATCATTAAAGATTCTGCATAAATTAAAGATGGCCACCAAGGCTTTCACCTAATCAGGAAAACTGGCTTGGTCATTCCTTCAAAGTTTCTTGATGTATCGATAATCTCTACAAAGTTTCACACTGAACAGCAAAATGGTTTCCGAGATACACAAGATTCATGGTTTCGCATAAATTCAAGATGGCCGCCAAAGTTTCCACCCAATCGGGTCCAGATTCAATAGGGTTCTGGGTCATGAGCATATGGATGTGCACGGCAAGTTTGGTGTGCCTAGGGTAAGTGGTTCTAAAGAAAGCTTGGTAACGAGAAGTTTTGTATAGAATACTTCAATGGTATCAAAGAAATACATCATTAAAGATTCTGCATAAATTAAAGATGGCCACCAAGGCGTTCACCTAATCAGGAAAACTGGTTTGGTCATTCCTTCAAAGTTTCTTGATGTATCGATAATCTCTACAAAGTTTCACACTGAACAGCAAAATGGTTTCCGAGATACACAAGATTCATGATTCGCATAAATTAAAGATGGCCGCCAAAGTTTCCACCCAATCGGGTCCAGATTCAATAGGGTTCTGGGTCATGAGCATATGGATGTGCACGGCAAGTTTGGTGTGCCTACGGTAAGTGGTTCTAAAGAAAGCTTGGTAACGAGAAGTTTTGTATAGAATACTTCAATGGTATCAAAGAAATACATCATTAAAGATTCTGCATAAATTAAAGATGGCCACCAAGGCTTTCACCTAATCAGGAAAACTGGTTTGTTCATTCCTTCAAAGTTTCTAGATGTATCAATAATCTCTACAAAGTTTCACACTGAACAGCAAAATGGTTTCCGAGATACACAAGATTCATGGTTTCGCATAAATTAAAGATGGCCACCAAAGTTTCCACCCAATCGGGTCCAGATTCAATAGGGTTCTGGGTCATGAGCATATAAATGTCCACGGCAAGTGTGGTGTGCCTAGGGTAAGTCGTTCTGAAGAAAGCTTGGTAACGAGGAAGCTGTGACGGTTTCGCATAAATTAAAGATGGCCGCCAAAGTTTCCAACCAATCGGGTCCAGATTCAATAGGCTTGTGGTTGACCACCCAACAATTCTGTATACCAAAATTGAAGTCTCTAGAAGCAACTGTTCGGTTTCTAGACCGATCACAAGAATTGTTGACGACCGGACGTACATGCCAACGACAAGACCCCGCAGCCTAATAGG